>JAIUCU010000033.1:0-24463 GCA_020226215.1 Sindora glabra | reverse complement strand
AATTGATGATTACAATTTAATGAAATTAACTTGTTAAAACTTAGTTTAATTGTGAGATATGTATGAAAGCCCAATTTAAAATTATGATTTAATATGATATAAACTTGACACATTTATATAAATTAGTATGGTTTGGTTGTTATATAGGCATAAGGCTCAGTAAATCTTTTATAAGAAGGATTACTAAGGTTCTATTAATAAAAATTATGACTAGATCCCCTCTTCACTTCTAACAAAATGGATTCTATCCATTGAAAGCCACCTTAACATAGAAAGCCAAAGAAAAAGACTTAGTTTTCAATATTTTGTTTACTTCCACTAATCATATATGGATAATTAATCAGGTATGTAAATTCAATCACATATATTGGTATTCTAATCTCTCATATATGTGCTATCAGAGTCTACATGTATGAAATTAGAATAAAAAATTATTGATTTTATTTTATATTAATTTATTGATAGTTCTTAATGAGAGTTCATATGTATAATCCTTAAATAAAATCATACAATCTATTAGTTATTATTATTTTGTATAAATTTAATTTTTTTCATGATAATTTCTCATTGGAGAAAATTCAAAAAATCAAATTTGATTTATATAATTTTGCATGATTAATATAATAATCAAATAAAATTGTTACAATATCTTTTTTACTATATATTAGGGTTTTTTATTTAAAACTTCAAATTTATCGTAATAAGATAACTTTTATGCAAAGGATTTTGGAAAAATTGATCAAAATATTTTACCCATTAGAATTTGGAAAAACTTTTAATGATTTAAGGTATTTAGAAATAGTTCTTTTTGTAATTTATTCTTATGATTTGGATGAACATATGCAATATTTTATCATCAATTTTCTCACGAGATCATGTGAAATGACTAGATTATGGTGTTTGATAGTGATTTAAGGTTACATCTATACAAATCCCTACTAAATAACATAGGTGAATATCGTCGATGCCATGACAATGGTTAACCAAATGTCTACATACAAGAATATCTTTTTCGCTCAAGAAAAAAATGAGATAATTATTTAGTGCCTGACGGGCTATAAAATGATATAAGTTTTGATTTGGTGTTTCTCATGCATAAGTGGCCCATGCGCATCAATGGCACGTAGGGCCTATGCATCACCGCAAACAAGTTCTTTTGAGTGATTTTTACACCATTCAGTCCTATTTTTTATGTTCTATTTTCTTGTAATTTCTAATTATTTATTGCACAATAAATATTTATTAGATATATATTGTTTTAAATATTTAAAGATATTTTTAGTCAAATAAATTTGTGAATTTTCTAGGATAATAAAATGATGCTTGTAATCGTTGATAAAGTTCACTCTCTTCAAAATGATTATTTGTAATCATATTTTTTAAGAGTGACATGATTTAAATTTTTTTTAAATTAGATTCAAATTATGTTCAAAAATTTTTATGCAATATTATTTAAAGACTAGTTGAAATACATCAAGGCCTCGTATCTCATCAAGAATGGTTCATTCCATGAATGGAGTTTAAATTATGTTCAAAAACTTTTGTATAATACTATTTGAAAGGTTAATTAAGATACATCAAAGTTTGGTGTCTTATCTTATATGGGCCATTACATACATATAATTGAGAATGTAAATCAAGATTTTCTTATTTTAAGAAAATTTTTCATTAATAGTTATGTATGCTTGGCCACCAAAATAACTCACTTATTAACATTAGAAGTATATATTTTTTAATTAAAAGGTCATAGAGATTGTACCTGATTTTATATAATTGTCTACCTAAAAAAATGTTATTATGTAATGTAATTTTTTGGCATAGGATATAAGGCATTACGATTGATGAGATGTTAATTTAGAAAATAAATCTACCTAAATAGGATGGATTTTTTATAACTAGTGCATTTTCATATTGACCTTATAAGGAGAAAATACTTACTAACATGTAATATCTTTTGCCTAAAACGGAGAATATGATGGTGCACTTAAGCCTTCTAATAATTATTATTGGCATATTCAGAATTGTTGCCATAAAGTTTGGATTATCCATTAACTAATATTGCACTTTATTTTAAATAATAACTTTTATTATGAATAGTGCCTATTATAGCCATTTTGTGAATTTACTGCTTTTGTCTATATCAAAAAAGAAAGCTTTAGATTTAGTTAAAAAACCTTCCATTTATTAGCCATTCACAAAAATTCAACTATATAAATGATTTTTCGGCCACTTATGTTCAAATAAATGAGTGTTTAACTTTATCTTTTTGGCCAAAGTGATACTTTTTAGCTAAGTGCTTATATTCGGCTAAATAAGTGTGTTTAACTTTATACTTTTTAGTCAAAGTGATTATTTCAATAGTCAATGAATTAAAACTTGTGTTTATTGAGAAAGTCAATGAAAAAAGAAGTCATAGGAGATGAAATAGGTGACTATAGTCATTTGACTAAAAAATAATCATAAGAGATGATAGTTAGTGACTATAGTTAATTTTGGTTAAAGAAGTCTAGTGACTATAGTTAATTTTGGTTAAAGAAGTCTAGTGACTATAGTTAATTTTGGTTAAAGAAGTCATAAGAGATAAAGTAGGTGATTATAATTAGTTTCAATTAAATAGCTCAATTCAGCTTCTAAAATGGCCAGATCTTGAAATAATTGAACTTAGTGGAAATATGATGATAATAGATTTAATTAAAAACACTTACAAGCCAAGGTAAGCTTTTCATTGTGAACAAATTGGTGGTTGACTCAATGTAGGAATGTGTCATGCATAAGCCATGTGAAAGCTTAGGATACACTCTAAAAAACTAATAACTATTATTCAAACTAATAATTGCTCATATCCCAAAGTATAAATAAGAGAAGAAAGGCATAAAAATGGACCTTTTGACAAAGTAATATCAAATAAATATATCAACATACTTTATGTCAATTATAGCACTCCACTACCCCTTTTTTTTCCTTTTCCTTATGTTTTTGTTGTATTCATATAATCCTACTTCCTTAAACCTTTAAGTGTGAGTGAATTAGGATATTGTTTTCAAATCCATCTATCTCTATTCTTGTAGATTTGTATTGCCAATTTGATTATACTTATTTTTTGAAGAACTTTGCAAAAGCCTACTATTGAATTACATTTAGATTGCCATTTATGGCCAATTCTATGCATTTTACTTGAATGTTTGCATATGTTATGCGTTTTGTTGTTTATTTTATAATATTTTTTAGTTATTAACCACTTCTTTTGTGTTTACATTCTTTAGTTCAGGACTTTACTAGCAAGCTAAGCTGTATCCATTGCTTGCAAATAAGTTAAATTTTGCTTGTGAAATTTTTAGCTAAAATAGTATCTTTTTTTTACGATTTATGATTGACGCTAATAAATTTTTTTTTATTTTAATTGCATTCCATTGCGGTTAAAGATTTCAAATTTGAAACTTTCATGAGTCTTGACTATTATTAAGAATAAAGATTGAAGCACATGGATCTTATATAGACTAATTAAGGTACATTATAATCGTATACTATTTTTCAATACCTATTAATATGAATAATTTATGTTTTTATTAAGAAACATTTTAATGATGATTAAATTATAGTTATATTATTTTTTAAATATATTCCTTTATTGATTTTAATTTAATGGTAGTATGAATTATTGTGATGGTTCCTCTTAAGTGGACCCACAGTTTCTTTATATTTATTATTTTATATAAAGAAAAAAAAAGAATTCATTGAGGCTATTTCATAATTAACCTTATTTAGCTTTTGAAAGTTAAAAGTGGCTGTAAGCTTTTCATATACAGTTTTAACAGGAAGTCTTATTAAGGCATTGTGAAATTTGGTGCCTTGATAGGAATTCAAGTGTTGTAAAGAGTTGTGTATGCATATAACGCATATGGTTGTATAGTTGGATATGGTAGAATTGAAAAGGCTTTGAACAATGTGAATTTTTTATGAGTAACAAGTAGGCATGTAAAATGGGTGAGGCGAGCTTTGCCCATGCGGGCTTGCCCGCATAAGCTCGCATTAAATGCGGACTTCCCACTAAGTGTGGTGCGGGTTTACCTACGGGTAGCCCGTATTTTTTAAAATATTTTTATTAATTATTTTATTTTATAATGTATAAATTATATTTTAATATTTTAATTTTTATTGATTTTTTTAGGTAAAGAAATTAAATTAGAATATAGAAATTGGATTAAATTTGTTAGGAAATAATTAGGTTGAATTCTTTCTTTTTTATTTTTTTTTTTTTTTTTTTTAAATTCGTTTATTTCTTCTACTTATAGATTAGGCTTAGATATAAAGAAAAAAAATAATTAAAAAAATAATTTTTTGTCCGCGGTCAAGCTCGTGCAAGCTTGTCCACATCAAATGCAGGCTTCATGCAAGGTTACCTATATTAGCCTGTGATCGCGGGTTGCCCGTATTGCCCGCGGTCATAGGCCCCGTTTTATATCTCTAACAACAAGTTAGTATTTCATGCTGAAGGTTCTGTGTGCCTTAATATATTGAACAGAGAGAGGTGTTGCACACAGGAGGTTTCTTTTTGGTGCCAAGGACAAAAGAAGAGCTTCTATGCAATTTTACCAAATTGTACTAGAAAAGTTATTACTTCTTTACTCAAATTCTCATTAAATTTAGGTATGTTATTGCTAATAATTTAGGTAATATTGTGCATATTTTTTTTGTTAATTTTATTCTTCTTTGCTACTAATTGATTTTACACAGCAATTTATGTTAATTATTATGTTAATTTTGTCAAGAATTTTACCTATTTTGTGAAAAGTTTTATACTAGTTATTTCTTAGAATTTTTAGGTAGACATTGTTATTGTATTCATTAGTTTATTAGTGGACTTTTTATTAAACTAGGTCTCATGATTTTTAGTTTCACATTGAGAGGTTTTTCGTATTAAAAATTGGTGGTTTCCTTATTTATTTTCTTTGCAATATTTCTGGTGATATATTTTATTATACATATGGGAAAAGTCAATCTGAGTGAAATAATTTAATTTTGCTATTGCATATTACTCTGGTAATTTTTCCTAACAATGACATCAAAACTTAGGCTCTGGAATATTGTACTTATGTAAATATAGAGGCTAATACAAGTAGAATACTATTTTTGAATTGTGAGAATTATGCTCTTTGGAGAAGGAAGATGGAAGATTTACTTTATGTGAAAGATTAGTATTTACCGGTATTTGCTACTAAAAAACTTGAAAATAAATTTAGTTTAGAATAGGATTTGTTGAATAGGCAAGTTTGTGGATATATCAAGTAGTAAGTAGAAAAGAATGTATGGAATCATATTAAAGAGGAAACACAAGCTTACATATTGTGGCTTAAACATGAAAAGTTATATGCCAAAAAGATGGAGAATAATAAAATGTTCTTAATAAAGTAGATGATAAGCATAAATTTTCAAGATGACACTCTAATGATAGATCACTTCAATACGTATTAAGGGATTATTGATTAACTTTCTACTATAGGTGTTAAATTTAAAGGTGAAGTACAGGGTTTGATGCTTCTCGATTCTTTACTAGACTTATGGAAGACATCTAGAATATCTATATGTAATTCTACCTTAGAATGCATAATAACTATGGATATTACTAAAAATAGCATCTTAAATGAAGAGTTAGAAAGAAAATTGTATGGTTTTTATTTTTTATGATTAGATGTTATGGTTGTTGAGTTTAAAGAGAGAAGTACAAGTCGGAAGATAAGGAATAGAGATTAGAGTAGAAGCAATTCTAGAAAAATATTTGAAAACATTAAGCATCATTATCATAACAAAAGAGACATATCAAGAAATATTGCTAGAAGTTAAAAAAAATGACAATAAAAGGAAAAGTCAAGCAAAAAAAGGAAAAGTAAAAAGGATGAAAGTGATGAAGACCAGGCTAACACAGTTATTGATCAATTCTTTTTGGTTCATGAAGATGATATCGTCAACTTTGCAGAGAATGAAACTAGTTGGGTAATTCATGATGGTGCTTCCACCTATATTATATGCAAAAGGGATATTTTTTTATCTTACACTCCTAGTGATTTTGGAAATGTAAAGTTGGCACATGAAGGTGCAATGAACCCTTAAAAGTGTGAAACATGTTTCAAAAATTCAGTTGAACTTACTTTCTATAGATAAACTTTATGAGAAAAGCTATAATAATTTCTTCTTATATGAATAGTAGAAGCTCACCAAGGATCTTATTGTTGTGGCTAAAAGCTCAAGGTATTCTATAATTTTCTTAACTCAAACAAAAATTGTCAAAGACATTATTAATTCTATAGAGTTAAGTGATGAGACTAAATTATAACATAAGAGGTTATGTCATATAAGTGAAAAAGGAATTGCTATTTTAGTTAAAAGAGATGCATTATGTGGAATACAGAGTTCACATTTTATAAAAATGTAATAATTGATTAGCTAGAAAATAGAATATAGTAACTTTTAAGAGTCATCTAACTTGTAGAAAATCAAAGAAATTTGAAACATGCTATTCAAAAGTAGGAATGACAATATTCTCCACTTAGTCAAAAGTAGGAGATTTGTTGTGATGGATTCCTTTTAAGTAGACCTATAATTTCTTTATATTTATTATTTTATATGAAAAAGAAAAAAAAGAATGCATTGGGGTTGTTTCATAATTAACCCTATTTAAGTTTCGAAAGTCAAAAGTGGTTGCAAGCTTTTCCTATATGGCTTTAACAGTAAACCTTATTAAAACCTTGTGAAATTTCATGTCTTGATAGGAATCCAGGTGCTATAAGGATTTATACACGTATATAACATATATGGCTATATAGTTGGGTGTGCTAGAATTGAAAAGGCTTTGGATAATGTGAATTTTTTGTAAGCAACAAGCCAAATTTTCATGCCTAAGGTTCCATATATCTTAATAAATTGAACAGAGAGAGGCGCTATGCACAAGAGGTTTCTTTTTGGTGCTAAGGAGAAAGGAAGAGTTTCTATACAATTTTGCTAAATTTTACCAGAAAAGTTATTACTTTTTTACTCAAATTTTCATTAAATTTAGGAATTATTATTGATAATTTGGATAGTATTGTACATATTTTTCTGTTAATTTTCTTCTTCTTCTTCTTTACTGGCTAATTTACACAGTTATTTGTATGAATTATTATATTAATTTTGTTAAGAATTTCACCTATTTTGGTAAAGAGTTTTATATAGTTATTTCCTAGAATTTCTAAGTGGATATTATTATTGTATCCATTATTTTATTAGTGATTTTTTATTGGATTAAGTCTTGTGATTTTCACTCTTATATTGAGGAGTTTTTCATGTTAAAAATTGGTGGTTTCCTAATTTATTTTCTTTGTAATATTTTTAGTGATATATTTTATTATATGTATGGGAAAGGTCAATCTGAATAAAATAATTTAAATTTTTTTACTGTGTATTACTCTAGAAATTTCTCCCAACATGAATCTCCAAAATTAAATAGATATTTTAAGCCTATTTATATAGTACACATTAGACTACTCTAATTGTGATTAAGTATGCTTGTAATTATATGTTAATGTTGTTAAAATGTAATAAATTTATGATTTTGGGATCTAGTGAGATGGCATATCTATTGTTTCTTTGGCTAAATCACACAGATACATGTTGTTAAGGATGTAAGGATTTTTGGCAATATATATATATATATCTTAATATATGATAATTTATATGACAAAATAAATGCTATTGCTAGAGTGATCCCTTCATAAAGGTTCTATAACATTTTCTCATCTAATTGTGAGAAAGTTTTTCCAATTATTACATATAAATAATCTACCTAAAAGGGGCCATTATGTGTTATAGTTGAAAGGAAATAAAGCTTTTCAGAGTAAGTAAAGCACTAGCTTGAAATATTTATATGCTCAAAAGGGGTAGAATTTTTCGATACTTATGCATTCCCTGTACTAACTTTTGTTTTCGTGGTTTTAGGGAAAATTTTATCATAGATTATGTATTTCTACTTAAATGGAAGTATGACAATAGTGTATTATGACCTTTTCAAAGGAAGACTAGCTTAAAATCTATTGAAGTTTTAGGCTCATGTGATTTAAAAGTCTATTGAAAATTGAAACTTATATAATTGAGATTTTATTTGGAATTTTACTGCCTTTTTTAAGATCAATTTATTACATTTTTTATTCTTATAAAAGGAAGGGCCTAATACATATTTTATGCTTTACTTAAAAGGATTTATGTGATGATGTGCTTAGATTTTCTTATAAGAATGTAACTAATTCATTTAAATTTATGATAATTTTTTAGCATAATTGAATGGGCATGTATTACATTCTTATTATTTGGAGATTTTATTTGTATGTGGTATGTAATGTTATTGTTAAAATCATATTTGACTCGGATATTGTTGTGGTATATAGTATCATATTTGTAGCCATATTAAATTAGATTGAAGATTAATTATTCTTTATTTGAATATAAAGTTCTTCATGGTCTATGAGAGATAAATAATTAATTTGATTTATTAAGAATTTACTTTTGTTATTGATATGATTTTATATCTCTTTCAATTATTAAAATTCATAAGTAAATTGTTCAATTTTTTTAAAAGGATAAAATGTTCTATATTAAGAAATTTTCCTTTTTATAGGAATTTAATTTTCATTTAAAATACTACTTTGTATTACCTGAATACAATCAGTATATTTCATTTAACCAATTAAAATGATTTTAAAATATATCTAAAATTTTACCCATAGTTAATGAAATATTTTATAATAAACATGATAAAATGATTTATCTCTACTTATTATCACAAAATAATTCTATTTGGTATCAATAAATAATTTTTCAATTTCTTGAGATGTATTTTGCATTTTTTATAAGTTAACTTTAAGTCACTTTAGGAAAAAAAATTCCATATGATTGTTATATTGCAAGATATTTTTTAGAAAATTTTAGTGTTGAATAATCCAATTAATGAAAAGATTTGTAATTGTAATACTTTAAGAGATATTTTGTTAATATAAGCCTATTAAAATCATTTGATACATTGGATTAGTGAAATATTATTGATTTATGATTAATATAGATTTATTTTTTGTTAATAAACATTGTTATCTTACCAATTTTATTAATACCTATATAGAACGTACAATTGTTGACATTAATTGGAGTGTACAGTTTGTTATGTTCTAATAGAGCGCATATATATTACAATGGTATAAATCAATTTTTTTATGAAAGCTTTTTATTGTCATAATTGTACTCCTATATATGTTATAATGTGTTAATGTGATAAAATTATATGGATAAACTTTTGAATTCATTTTTGAATGATTTAGTTTCATCTCATCAATCTACATCTTAAAATTAATTTTGGACAAAGTTTTTTAATGAAGTCTGCCATATACTACAAAAGTTATTTCCTTTAATCTATTAAGATCACTTTCCATAAAGCTTGAGCATATTATTAATTGATTTGATAGATCTAAAATAATCACATATGATTAATTTTAAGTTTTAGTATGGACATAGACTATTGTTTAGTAAATCATGCAAATAATATTCTTAAATATCAATTTTTTTTATTTTAGTAAGAGTGCATTAAATTTTGATGACTAAAAACTAATTTTAGTCCATGTAAGATTGAATTTGGTATTAATTTAATTCTTATAAAATTAAAAATTCTTAAATTATAGTCTTTCTATATAATTTATTTTCTTAACTAAAAGTTTATACAGAATAACTAAAATTTGAACATTTTTAATCCTATAGAATTTAAATTGATACAAAATTTAAATTAGAGGTGAAATTAATACAAACTTAATTTTATAAGAAATCAAAATGAGTTTTTAAATCAATTTTGATTTAGTAGAAGAACATTGATATTGATGATCAGCTTTATGTCAAAGTTACTAGCTTCAAATTTAAAAGATGAATTAATGTAAATTAAAAGGTTTTAATTTTAATACATGTTTTGGACATTATGATTACTATTGAAACTGTTTTTACTTTTAATTCACATCATACTTCAAACTTTATTTGAACTCTATATGGTGTAGTTGTTTTTTGAATTTTTCATAATACAATTACCTTTTGTTTGTAAATTGTGAAAAATAATATTTTTAAAGTGTTTGTGGGCTAATATATGTGTATATATAAAAAAGTTCTAATACTAAATAATAACTATAGAGTAATATAATATTTAGTCTTTTATTTATAAAAGTGATGATTATTATATCCTTCAAATTTCATAATTATCTTTTTTAGTCCCTCATTTTTGTATTTGTTATAATTGTTCATCCTTTACTTTATTATAACACTAAAATAAATGGTGAAAATAAAGAATATAATTAAAAAAACAACCATATATTTAGTATTGCAAAGATAGAATTATCAACCCACTTTAATATTTTTCATTTACTTTAATATTATAAGTAAAAGGAGGGATGGATAATTAAAACAAATACAAAAATAAAGGACTAATAGTGTAAGTTATAATATTTGAGGGATGTAATGTCATACTTGCCTAATCGTGATCAACATGGAACTCATTTCCTAGTTTTCACAAACTTATTTAATCCTAATTTTACATCATTACATAGTTATTATCAGACTAAATAATTTAATCAACTTATTTTTTTATATACCTTTTAAATATTTACAAGCAACGTTATATTGTATTGTATATAAAAACAATTTATATGGCCTAAATCATTTTTCAATTACTTCCTAATAAGATTATGATTCTATTAAAAAAAATTCAAGGAGATCTCTACTCCTAACCTATTGGTAAAGGTTGAGGTGTTTTAATATGTGTATTTTAAAAACATTCAAAAATTTAAAACAATGAGACTGTATTTCAATAAGTAAATAATTTACTTAATTATATAATTTTTATTTTATCTTTCTATAATCAAAGCACACAAAATAGTTTTCTTAAATCTTGTCCATATACTCCTACTCAAATTTAATTCTATATTGGTTCAAATTTAGATTTATTCTTCTTATTTTTATAAACATTTGCAAAAATCCTAATTTATTAGAGGTGTAACATGTAATAATCATCACCTTTATAAATGAAGGATCAAATATTATGTTTACTTAATAGTTGTATATATTTGAGTTATTTTATGAAATCATTAAAATTGTATATTTAGTTAAATCTTGATGATATCTTAAATGCTTAAAATAAGCTCTCTTACTAATTGGTTTTCAAAAGCAATAATAATTATTTTGGATAACTGCATAATTATCTATGTAAAATGTTCTGATGTTAAGTATTAATATTTTAAATTATGAATTCTTAATTTTGATTAAATAATAATGATCAATGCCTTGTTAGAAAATAGATATATGTGAATTTTTTATATAACAAATTAAATTAATATAAATATGTAATTATATATTTAATCCAGTTACTATTTAGCAAATAGCTTTAAATTATGAAGCATATTGTATTTATATACATTTAATTAATCTTTAAATTACTTGTTTAGCGAAAGTTATTAATGGGTATTAGTTGGCTCTATCATTATGATACATTTTATGTTTTCTTTGATACATTCATTAGTTGTTATAATTGAACTCTTGTTTTTTGACACTTATTATCATGACATTTTTTTATATGTTGAACTAGTATATTGTGAGATATATCATAATTATATTAATACGAGCTACCATTATGTTTTTAAGTTTCTTACACATCATTTGATAAATTTCACTTACTTGTAAAGCATACAATTAATGATTATTTATATATGATAATTATTATTGTATATGTACACATGTATGTTGGATTCTTAAGATTAGGAATCAGTTAGTAAATATGTTAAGAGTATAGATGTCTCAAGGTCTTCTGATGTACTTGGTTAGTGGGAGCTTAAAATTTCACATTATGTTTTGATTTTGTTAGACCTTTTTTTATTTTTGAATGATATTTGATTTCATTGATAATTATCATTAAATTAATATTTCTTCTTATTGTATGTTTTATATAGACATGTATCTATAGGTATTGAAATTTTATTCATTAAGAAATCTCAAAATTGATATTTGTCTTAAGTATGATTTTGATATTAACAAAGTATGTCTCATAGAATAACACCATTAAGTAATCTTCATAATATGGAAGAGACATACATATAATATATAGATTTCTCATCAATATTAGAGAAATCATAAGGAGGATCACCAATGAATAATAACATGTTATGTTCATATTTGATGCTATTTTTTTTATAGTATAGCCATATTAAAATCTATTATTGATATAGTTGTTAGCATTTATAACCATAAATTGGTTTAATGTTAGTAAAGGATATAAAAATTATTATGATTTATTATTAGATGTGTACATTGGAGGGGATTAAGAGGATGTTACAACCAAGGGCTAAATCGTTTTTAAATTATGACTATATAAAGTATTTAGTTGATCAATTTGATACCTTATTTTCAAAATATTTTAAAAAAAACTTACACAAAATTCAATTAATATTGTTAAGGTGAGAGAATGTTGGAATTCTCTAAAAAGTGAATTGTTATTAATTAGTGATTTTAATTTAATAAAACTAACTAATTAAAATTTAGCCTAATTATGAAACATGCATGAAACTTAATTTAAAATTGTGATATAATAAGATATGAGCTTAACAAATCTATATAAGTTAAAATGGTTTGGCAATTGTGTGAACCTAAGGCCCAGTAATCCTTTTACAAGATGATTATTAAGGTTTTATTAATAAATATTATACTTAAATCCTTCTTTGCTTCTAATAAAATGGATTTTACTCATTAAGAACTATTATAACTAAGAATAATGAAGAAAAAAAAACTAACTTTCACCAATTCGTATGCTTCTAATGATCAAACATCGATAATTCACTAAGTATATAAATTCAATGACATATATAATGTTTTAATCTCTCACAAATGTAATCTTGGTTGAATTCTTACAAACTAATGTTTTTATGTAATGTAATTTAGGTACTAAAAGTAATTATCTATTGATAATGTATAATACTAAGTAGATAACAAATGGCTTAGATGAGATTGGAAGAAAATAATGGAATGGCGTCATAACATGTACTTAACAATATAGCATGTATATATGTTTGTCTTTTTCACCACTTGTTGATGTTCAATGAATAGCATAAATCTCACTATCATGCTGCATGGTTGTTTTCTACTCTTTTATTTATTTATTTTTTCTTTTATGACATTGAAAATAGTACAAGTTAAGATGTAGACCTAATACAATAACAAAACTAAAAATAACATCATAAAACATGACAAAACACATCCAAAGAAGCATAAAAACACATAAAATATAACAAAACTTAGAAATCTAGAACAAATAACATAAATTCTTAACAAAAAGACTCTATATAACTTATCCTAGATGGCTAATCCAAATATGCAAAAATCTTTTTCTATTATTTTACATTTTTATTCTTTCTTTGTTCCTTGCTAGTTGAACATTATAATCTATTTATGCACAACTCCTATATACTATTCACATGTGGCATGATATGTCAAAAATTTAACTCTAACTGATAATGTTAATTTTGAATTAACTGGATTATGTGATTATAATGAGTAACCTTTGTAACTAATATCTTTCTACTTTCCATTTGTGGTCTTATCATGTTCTTGTGGAAATTTTTGTTGCTTTTAGAATTGCACAAAGTTACTATTATTAGAAAGTAATATTACATCCTTGCAAGAAATTTATTGTGTCATAGAAATCTAAATTGGCTATATTTCTTTTCCTAATCATATCATTATAGATTGTGATAATAAAATTTGTAGTTATAAATTTTACTATTTATGAAAGTCATATAGATAAATGCATAATGATGTTATAGATTGTAAAACCCATCTAATATGCAAATTAGGAAAGTAAATGCATACACTTACTTTCCTTTCATATTTCAAGTGACTTAAAAATATTTTATGTTTAATGTAACTCTGTTATGCGATACTATTTGTGAATTAGCTTTCTATAGAATTGAACTAGGATATATCAAGTAATTGTATTCTTAACACTTTATTTAAAATCTTTTTTAGTTATATATCTTAGTATGAGGGCTTATCCATCTTGACTATTCAAGATCTGAAGGAAGAGAAAGTCAAAAAATATTATTAATTACTTTTATTAACTATTTTTGAATTTGATTAAGGCCCTTAGAAAGTGATGTTTAAAAAAAGGAATAAGACATTTCTCTAAGGTGACATTTAGTTCGTGAAATTTGAGATTCTTAGAAAAGTTTGCATTCCTAAGAATGTGATTCTTAGGAATTTAATCAATAGAAATATAACATTTTTATGTTTTGTTCACTATAAATTTTTTTAGAAATATTTTTATATTCTTAGATATATTTTATTATATTTGATTCATATTTGATACTCATAGGAATTTTAAAATTGTTTTAAAAATATCCTTATCAAATTTTTATTATAAAATATAATATAATAAATAATATTTTTATTTAAAACTACATAAATAATAAAATTTAACACCTAACTAATTAAATTTCAATATTTAACATTTAAAAATTTATTAATATAGATAAATATTTTATACTTTATTATATTTTAATATTTTATACTATATTATCATAATTATTAGTATTATTATTAAAATAATTTTCAAACTAAAGTGAGAATAATTTATTTAAGTTATTATCATAATATTAAATATATTTAGTATTTCTCTTTTTACAAAATTATAAATTTTCATAACTAAATTATTTTTACAATTATATTTTATATTTATATTAAATTTTATATTATAATTTCTTCTCTAATATAAAAATATTATTATTATATATTTTTATGTATAAATATATATTTTTTAAAGAAATTCCAAGTCTATTGTATTATTTTTTAATGAAAAAAATCATATGTATATATAATTATATTAAAAAAATATTTCAAACTTTAGGAACAACAATAGAAAAAAATTATAGTTAAAAAATTAATGTGTATTTCTTAATAATAAAAAATTAAAAATAAAGTGATAATTATTTTCTAGTTTAAATTAAAAATTATTTGATAAAGTGATAAATAAGAAAAATAATAAAATGTAAGGATAATTTTGTCCTTTTATTTTATATATATATACAAATATTTTACACTTTATTATATTTTAGTATGTAATGTATTATATTTTTATATGTTATACTTTATTATATTTTAATATTTTATACTTTATTATCATAATTATTAGTATTATTACTATTAAATCAATTTTAAAAATTAAGTAAGTGTAATTTATTTAAATTATTATCATAATATTAAATATACTTAGTATTTCTTTTTACAAAATTATAAATTTCCATAGTTAAATTATTTTTACAATTATATTTCATATTGGTATTAAATTTTATATTATAATTTCTTCTCTAATATAAAAATATTATTTTATATTTTTATGTATAAATATATCTTTTTTAAAGAAACTAAAAGCTTGTTATATTATTTTTAATGAAAAAATTATATGTATATATAATTATATTAAAAAAAATTTCAAATATAAGGAACAACAATAGAAAAAATTATAGTTAAAAATTAATGTGTATTTCTTAATAATAAAAAATATTTTAAAAATAAAGTGATAATTATTTTTTAGTTTAAATTAAAAGTTATTTAACAAAGTGATAAAAAAAAATTAAATATGAGAATAAATTTATCTTTTATTTTAGCATTAATATTCCCATTTCATGGGAATATGAGATTTCTAACTCCCCTTATAGAAATATTTTGAAGGAAAGTTGGGCAAAAACTATCCTTAAGAATGTCACATTCCTTGGCATTTTTTTAAATCCTTGAACCAAATTATGAATATAATATTCCCTTGAAGCATTCCCAAAAATGTTAAAAATATTTCACGAATCAAATTTTACTTAAAGTTTATTTTCGACTTATCCATACTACATGATTAAAAATTGATTTCTAGAGTATATATTTTTGCTCAAACTTATTGTTATCTTTTTACTGTAAGGTGACAAAGTATAGGCTAATTGACCTATAGCACCAACTACCATATATAATAACTTATGCATGGTTAACAAAAAAAAGGTGAAAAGATAGCTTAAATAGGTATACCTCACTTTTAAATAAACACACACACACACACACACACACACACACACACACACACACCACACACACACACACACACAACACACATATATATATATATATATATATATATATATTTTTTAAGTAATTTCTAACCTTAGCATGGGAGCATGCTTGGTGGGATACCACCACACACAATTACCTTTATTCGCTATACAAGATCTATTGGTAGTGATTAATCAACTTAAGTAAAAGAAGATAATAAGTATTATCCCTTACTTTTAAAGTATATGTTAGTCTATTCTTTTCTTAGATAATCACTAACTTTGACATCTAAGTGTGTAGGGTCTCTTGGCGATGACTAATCGACTTAGCTAAAACCAAGAAAGTTAAATGAAAAGTAGCTATCCAAGACTTAGATAAACTTAAAAGAAAGGCGAAAAGATAACTCAAACAAAATACCTTGCTCTCAAATAGATATCTAAGACATAGATAGACTTGAAAAATATATAGAAAAAAGGTGAAAAGATAACTTAAACAAGTATACCTCGCTCTCAAATGAGCACATATATAATCTTTTTAAGTAATTTCTAACCTTAGCATTGGAGAATGCTTGGCGAGCACATGATTACACATATTTATCTTTGTTCATTATTAACAATGATCGATTAACTTAAGTAAAATAAGAAAATAAGTATTATTTCTTACTCTCAAAGTATACATTAGATTATGCTTTTGTTAAATAATTACTAATTTTGCCATAAAAGTGTGTAGGGTTCCTTGGTGATGATCGATTGATTTAGTTAAAATTAAGAGAGCTAGATAGAAAATAGTTCTTTAAGACTTAGATAAACTTAGATAAATGAGTCATAAGCTTATAACCTCAAGCCTAGGACTCAATCCCTTAACACTAAGCAATTTCCTTAGATATGTTAAGCCCAAGACTCAATTCCCCAACACTAAGTAGTTTTTTCAAATGTTTCAAGCTTGAAACTTAATCTTTTAGCACTAAGACTTGATCTTTTGGTTACATAAAATCTTAGAACTTGATCCTTTGGCACTAAGTAGTTTCCTTAAATATCTTAAGCTTGAGAGATGATTCCTTAACATCAAGACTCAATACCTTAATTATCTTAAGCCTAATACTCGATTCCTCAACACCAAATCTTGATTTGTTATGCCTCCTTTAAAATTTTAGAATTTTATTTCATAAATAGAATAATTAGTTAAATACAATGATGATAATTAAAATGAAGTTTTATATTGAATGAATAAATTATATAGGAAAATGTGGGATGAGATACTAGGTAAAGAATAATTAATTAATTGAATAAAGTAAAAAATAAGAACTTTAAATGAACTAGTTGAGAAAAGTCAGAGAAATGAAATGTTTAAGGGTTAAATGTGTTTAGAAATGGGTAATTGAGTATAGAGGAGTTTTATAGAACTTTTCCTAAATTGGGCCTACCTTTATTTCCCCTTTCATCCTTAAACTTTATTAAATATCCCCTAATCCTTCTTTTCCCTATAATCTATAGCACTACCTACCCTTTACAATTTTCAACTTAATCTTTTTCTTCATTTTCCTCTTTAATCAAGCTAAAAAGGAGTTAATCTCTATTAAATTCTTTATATAATCAAGGTAAGATTTCCATTATAACTAAATCCCTTTCATTTTCTTTTAGATTTAAAAATATTTGAACCTTTTAGCTCAAATCAACCTTAACCTTAAACTTAATGATTTTAAATGATTACACACCACTAAATCTCAATTTTAGTTTCCAAATATTTTTTTTAAGTAAAGTAAGCAAATTTTTAGCTCAACTTTAAGATTAAATAAAATTTTATTTATTTAAAGGTGACATATTCATGTTTTTAATGATTATATGAGAAATTGATTGTAATATTTATTTGAGATTGTTGTTGAATCTGGCATAACTATGGTGTTATAAATGTGTATTATAATCAAGTGAAGTTGATAAGCTAGTAAATGAGCTTTGGGTCAATTTATTGGAGTGTAAAAATAAAATTACAACCAGATCTTCATAAACTTAGGTAGTAATTGATTATATAGTCGACTATACTACAAAAATATGCATTCTAAATAAGTATAATTGACCATATTGTTGATTATGTCTTTAAGAAGTCTAACTATAGCATTTTGTAATTATTTACATAATTAACTATGAACATACAATATTGTTCTCAGGCATAGCATAATCGACTATTTGCCTGAAGATTTATCTATAAACCCTTATAGTTGATTATATGCTCACAGGGTTACTTTTAAGCTATACATAGTTAAATACATAGTTAATTACTTAGCAAGAAATTTTATCTTTGGTCTCATTTATAGTTAACTATGCTTCACTAGGGTTGTTTATTGGAAAATATAGTCAAATACACCCTTCAAAATCATATATATCATAACATATAAAAGGATAAGTGAATCAAGTACCATATAATATTATGTATAGATGTTATATGTCGATTGATGATAGAAATTATATGTAAGGCTATAGAGAGAGGCATGCAAATATTATGATTTTAACTAATTATTATAAATGAGATTGAATGTGAATCAAGAGAGGGGTAGTATGCTATGCATGAAAATTAAACATTGGATTCAGTAATGGTTTGTGAATGATAAGGTTGACTTAGGGGAAAAAGGATAGACTTGTGACGGATAAGGATGGATGAGAATTATGAGGAGATTTTCTACTTTTTTTTATCTTTACATCTTATGTGGTGTAGATGTGATATGAATATATATATAAGTAACTGTATAAGTGAATATATACATGTTGTAGCACATTTTAAAGTATTGTAGTATTGTTAGTCTACTTCAATCAACCTGTATATTCCTCAATAACAGGGAATGGATGGGATAGTTTTAATAGACTGATAAATGTGTTGCACGAATGGGTGAGTTATCTTTAAATTCCACCCAAACTATGTAGTTAGTAATAAAAACTAAAGTATTGTAGATATTTCTAAAGTGTTTGTCAAAATCTATAAATGTGCAGTGAAACAAAGCTTTATTCAATACATTAAAACATACTTCAATGATTTAGATACAAATCTTTTTAAATTTAGTTTAGGTATTACATTGTAAAACATATTGATTTTAGTGTTTCGCTATAGTTTTTATGATCACTTTACTATCTTGATATATATGTAATGAGATTTGGAAAGTAATAAAATGTTAAAATAATTTTCATAATTATTTGTCTTATTTATCAATTGTTTATACTTTTAGAAATTAACAAATGACAATTAAAACTATCTATACTTTTAGAAATTAACAAATGATAATTAAATAATATATATAATAGGATTTGTAAAGAAATAAAATTTTATGCTAATTTGTATAATTGACATTTGGATTACAAAGTTTATCAAATAGAAAATATTAAAACACAATAACTTTTTATTTGAAATAGTTAAAAAATAAATTTCTCTTTGTATTCTTTTTTTTTAATGAAGAACACAACATTGATTTCTTCATATGATGGATGTTTAAATTCTTTATAATGTCATTTGTTTATTGTACAAATGCCTAAATATATTCCCAATATCTCCACTAAAGAAATGACAAACTTCAACATATTAGTTTTAGATTTAATTGACATCTAAATGGATGGCATTTATAAGTGTATGGGAAAACTACCAAAATTTAAGATGTTAATTTTGGACTTAACTAGCATATAAATAAAGTTCATTTACTAGTTTATTGGAAATCATAAAAATTTAAGACATCGATTTTGTAGATAACTTGTTTAAGGTTATTTGAATCGTCATGATAGTTTATGTTAAAGAAATTATTAAGGTATGACAATGACAATTGCCACTTTCTTGAGATCTAGTTGAACCTAAGATATTAGTCTTCTATTAATAATTTATACCTAAGGTCTTATATATGGCTTATAAACTTTACTATCTTTTCTAATTTAAGACATTTTAGCGATGCTTTAGTCTTTATTATTTGATTTGAGATTTTGGGTTAAATATGAAGATAACTCACTTTCTATTTCAAGAGTCACATTTAGAGATGTTATGAATTTTGTTAAAGGACTTGCCTTCTCGAATATCTTTAGTGTCACATTTGGGGATACATCTTTAAATGTGCTTCTTAAGATGGAAGGGGAGCTATTTTTATATTCCATTCAAACTCTTGCATAGACTAACAAATATGCTAGGTGAGATAGAAAGCGAGTTATCTTTGTATTCCACCTAGAGTCTCAAATTGATAATGGAGGTAAATATATTATTTAAACATAATAATATTAATATATAATGATCTACACTCTTTAACTTAGAAACCCTCAAGCAATATGGAAAGAGTATGATTTTTCATTAGAATCAAAATTGAAAGATATTCACTTTTCCTTTTCATTATAGAGATGATACAAATTTGTATAGGAATGTCATAAAAAGGAATTATGAATAGAGGATAATTACAAATATATATTATCTTTTTTTAATGTATAGTTATTGTAAATGACAAGTTTATTATTTATCGTAAATTATAGTATTTTAAATGTATATGTCGATGTAATGATATAAAAATAAAAAAATTGTAAAATATATATTTTAATAGATTGCTTCCTTTCTTATTTGTTTTTACATTTACATTGAATCTGTTGATGTTTGTATCTATTTGATTATACAAGAAAAACATCTTAATGCAAAAAAAAAGTTTTTTTAATGCTCAATTTTGCTTAAAGTAATTTGAATTAAAAATTTGATCAATTAAAAAAATAATGTCAATGGTTTTATGAAATTTATACCCAAGGTATTTGAAAAAAAGTTATCCAAACAAAAGACATTGATTTTTTTTAATTAACTAATATTAAAATTTTATGATATCAATTTTTATTTGATCACAAGTGTTAAAAATTATTCATAGGATGATATTGTCTTATTATAAATAATGATATTTTTTGTACTTAAATTGATGTGTAATATTTGATGTGGTTTACTAAAGATACTTTAACATGCCGGTTGTTTTTAGTAATTGATGTGGAAACTTCTACCCTCTAATAGAACTTGAAAATAAAAAGATTAAAGCATTATATGAGTTGAAAATAAGATGAGCAAAGCATTGACATCATTTTTAAGTTTCATTTTAAAGTTTTTTCAACCATAAAATGATTCTCTATGTAATGTCATATGTACACCTTCCAACTTTAACATGATTCCTTGTGATTTTGTATTTTTAGGATTGAAGTTTTTTTAACCTATTGCTAAATATATAAGGTTTAATATTCTCTGAAAAAATACAGAATATAAATATAAGGAATTGTTTAACTTTTATGTTTATTCTTAATTTAATTTTTGGTTTCATATTTGACTATATTTTTTAACTATTATTTTGATGTTACTTTTATAAGTTTGTACAAGTAAGAAATTTAATGTCATTCATCTTCTTTCACATTTGATGGTATTACTATTATTTTTTTATATAAAATGTATAATATTATACATCAAATTTAAATAAATCTTATTGACTTTACAAGTATTTAATTCAGGAGTGCTTTTTTAAGGAGTATAAATCTCATATATTGAATAATGGATATCAAAATAAATTTAACAAAGTCCCCATATCTAATTAAAGCATTGAAAAGGCATTGAATATAGTCTTTTACCATTTTTAAACTTTTATTATTCAATTTATTCTTTAAAAATTTTGAAATTAGAATTATCACTATTTTTTGTTAGAGTATTTTGTAAAGATGAATATAGAGGAAATAAGGATAACCAAGGAAAGAGGATTATAGGGAATGAGTTAAGGCTAGGAGAGCTATAATATATCACATTAGTTATTTAAAGAAATTGAAGTAGTATTAGGAGCATTGCATGTCATTTTTTTTAATAAAAAAACTAACGTGTAATGTTATTTCCTACAATGTTATAAAAGAAATAATGTCATTTTTCTTATAATTACCAACATTATTATTATTTACAAAGGTTATAGACCTAACATTAAAATTGATATATAATGTTGCTCAAATAGACATCAATTGAAAATGGATGTATAATCCTTTAAACATTTGACATCTATTTGCGATTTTGTAGTAGTGATAGAAAATAGTTATAGTGTCATGCATACTTTACATTGTGGGTGTAAATGAGTAAAATTATTTGTGAGCAATTTGAATTTAATTTTAAACAAGTTTAAATAAACTTGAGTTAATTAATATATGAGTTGAATTTGAATTTTATATTACTTGACTTAAACATTTTATAAGCCAAAATGAGCCTAATAACAAATATAAAATACATAAAAAATTCAATCATATTAACAATTATCAATAGGTTTCATAAGGAAGTATATATGATGCTTTTGTTAAAGTACTTATCTTTTTAATATTTGTTAATTTTTTGTTAAGTGTAATTGTTAGTATTATGTGATACTTGTGTAGATATTATTTATGAAGTTGTTAGATGTAAAAAAAATTATATTGATAAGTATAATATTTATAAAATTATTGGGTGTAAAGCAATTTATATTGATAAGTATAATAAGGTCAAAACAATCCACCAATTGATTTATTTATGAAAGATAGGTTTTTATATATTTGAATTTAAGTGAAATAACAAACTATTTGCATAAGGTTGTATAAACTTATTTAGGTGCATATTCATTATAAGTTGGGGTACAAACGAATCAAGTCACTTGCAAGTAGCTTGAGATTGATTCGTAAATAACTCAATTTGAATTTAATTTTAAATGAGTTGGGCCTAAACCAATCAAGTTTGAGTTTTATATTATTTGGTTTGAATTTTTTGTGAGCTTAATAATACAAAAATATTTTTATTTTTACATTATATATAAATAACATAATACATAAAAATTAATTCCATTATAAATTATGAGGTTGCATGAAGAAGTATGATATTTGATTAAAATAATTAATTTTTTAGTATAATGTTATCTTTTTGCTAAGTATAATTATCAGTATTATATAGTGATTATGAAGATATTTTTGATAAATTTGATGTTTACAAAAAAATTTATATTAATAAGTAAAGTAAGATTAACAAATATGATGCAAAGATAAATTTTTATATACTTAAATTTAGATGAAATGACAAATCATTCGAATAAGATTGTAAAAAATCATTTAGATTTATTTTCATAAGAATTTCTAATTTGAATTTAAATATTTTAAGTTTATGAGAAATAAAGGCTTCATGATATACTATTTAAATAAATTGGTATAAATTTGTTTAAATTTATATTTGAATTAAGTTTGAATTTGAACTATTTGAACTTAATAATGTTTGACCGAATTCAACCATTAGCAATTTAAAGCTTAAACATATAAATATTTAACTTGGTTTATTTGCACTTTAATTATTAACTCAATTTCAAATTTCAATACTTCTAATTCGATAAGAAAGTTTGGTCAAATTACATAAATATATTAGTTATTTTTATTTTTAAAATTTTAAGTTACGCATTTAAAAATTTTGATAAATATATTAGTAAAACAATTATCAATTCTGAACTTTTGTTAAAAAAAAAAAGGCACCCATGGTCTTCCAATTGATATTGCCTTGGGTCTGGGTCTGGGCCTGGGCCAGAGTGTTTTCAGGCATCCTAACGCTGGACATGGAGATGGAGATGGAGATGGAGATGGCGGGAAGACAAAGGCATCACGTGCGTCCCACACGGACTCCCGCCACATTCTGAACTCTTCGCTTCGTACTTGCTTCTTGTTGCGCGGCACTGGTCCGAGTTACTCCAACTTTTTTGAAAAACATCGGCAATTTTCAGTGCCCGCCATTTCTACCATTAAAGAATTTCGAGCTATCTTTTCCCAAAGCAGTTTTCTGGTCATTACTTCGACAATTTGCAACCTTCAATTGATTCGAACACATGGTGTTGGACTAGGGTTAGGGCTCTGCAGTATGGGGAATAAGGTTACAGACCAACAGTTATCAACCGTCCGATCCATAGTTGGTTCGGAATATACCGACATGGACATCATCAGAGCCTTGCACCTGGCAAACTACGATGCCACAGCGGCCATTAACATTATCTTTGATACCCCCAATTTCAAAACCAAAGATAGATTAGGTGCTCCGAGGAATCCAAGAATATCTGACTCTGATGCTGCTAGTGTTGTCACAAACAGAGAGTCAAAGCAAAATAGAGAGGACAGGAATTTCTCCTCCAAGTTGGAAGCAAATGTTGCTGACTGCACTGCTAGCACCATTGACATTACTGTTGATGTGGGACAGCGTCTGGTTCACCTGGAAGCGAATGGTGGTTTGTGGGCTGCGGTGAAATGGCGGGCTTGTCAACGTGCAAAGGGCGGACTATCAAGCATGGTGATGAAGTGCTTTTCAAGTTTCCGTTGAAGAAAAGTTCTAC
>JAIUCU010000032.1:0-11257 GCA_020226215.1 Sindora glabra | reverse complement strand
CAAGTCCAATATTTCAAAGGCAATTTTAGTTGAGGGGAAAAAATTAAATCAAAGATCATTATAAAGAGAAGCACAAGTACAAAAATAAAAATAAAGTTTAAACCAAAAAATAATAACGATGAAGTTGAACAAATATGAACTATTTTTAATATTTCATTCAATCAGTTTGTAGAATTTATATTTCCCTAACTTTTCAATTCAATTTTATCCGATTTCTATCGTTGCTTTTATTTCCTAAAAATTACAAGTTTTTTTTATTTAATTTACAGTGACAAAAAATGTGTAAAGAAACATTACCTATTTTGAAAATCAGCAACTATACATTAAAGACTATTATTAAATATAGGATTATAGATCAAATTTGTAAAATTTAATTTAATGAATGTAAAAAAAAATTCAAAATTCAATTTTGGATCTTAATATTTTTGTTTAAAAATATAAAGAAATAATTATTTTTTAAATATTAAATTTGAATTTGACCAGATTTTTATTTCAAAAGTTTGATTAAACCTTTCTTTACAATGTCTTGTATGAAATGTTAAATATTATTTTTTTCGATGAACAAATTGTTAACAATTGATTGTAGAGTCAAATTAGATTAAAATAGAAATAATAAATTAGTAAAATCAATAACCTTCAAGTCCAACTGCTCAAGTCAAGCCAGCCTGTGCATAATTAATGTGATAAATAGATCTACGTGTTATTAATTAGCAACAATAACCATAATGTACACTTCAACAAATAATAGTTGTGTCTCAACTAAGGTCCAAGAACTCTTTGCTGAGAAATTACATGATGGGTTGGTATACATCTTCTCCATCATTTTGCCTTTCAACAGGCCCCACACGCAAACCCACTTCATTAATTATTGACCCGGGTAAGTCTTCGCCGAAGTCTTTCTTCATCAACTACAAGTGTTTGTCAGGAAGCTTCATTCATTCACCACTTATTTATACCTGCAGTCAGAATGAAGACATTGCCTTGGATTTCCATTTTTTATTTTTGTTAAAAATTCTTTCTTGACTCTTGAGCAAGTCCCTGTTGTAGAGACAATGGCAGATAGTGGTGTAATTTCCTTCCTGTTGCAGAAATTGTCCCAACTGCTAGAACATGAAGCAAATTTGCTAAGCGGCGTGGAGGACGATGTCACTTCTCTCCGCGACGAGCTCGAAATGATAGATGCGTACCTTAGATACGCCGAACGGAAGAAGATCAGAAATGAAATATTAGACACGGTGATCAACCAAATCAAAGATGCTGCTCACGAATCCCAAGATGTCATTGACACCTTCCTTGCCCGTGTCACCATTCAGAAAAGGAGAAATATATTGGGCAGGACAATCCATGGTGTTGGCCATGCAATGATGCTCCGAAAATTCGCAGGGAAAATTAAGAAGCTCAAAAACAGAATCAACGAAATCCACCGCAACAAACTCAAGTACGACTTTGAACACGATGACTCTACGAGCAAGGGAGAAGACACTCAGAGATGGGAAATAATTAACAGGCGGAGGAGGAATGTGGAAGAAGATGATGTGGTGGGGCTTTTCCATGACTCAAGTGTAGTAATTCAGCCGCTGACGGAAGGCGGTTCTCATCCACGGCTTACTGTTGTGTCCATCATTGGCATGGGCGGATTAGGCAAGACCACCCTTGCCCGCAAGGTCTATAACAACAATCAGGTGAAGAACTACTTTGATTGCTGTGCATGGATTTACGTTTCCAACGATTGTAGAACCAAAGAGTTGTTGATTACCCTTCTCAAATGCTTTACCTCCATATCTCAAGATGTTTATAGCTTAAGCGAAGATGAATTGAAGAACCAGGTGCGGGAACTTTTGAAGGGGAAGAGGTATCTTGTTGTCCTTGATGACATATGGAAGGCTCAAGACTGGGATAGCATAAAAGATGTTTTTCCTGATGATGGAATTGGCAGCAGAATATTGATCACTAGTCGTTCGAAAGAGATTGCTTCTCATACTGGATGCATTCAACCCTACAATCTACCATTCCTCGGACCAGAAGAAAGTTGGGAACCCTTTCACAAGAAGGTGTTTTGGGGAGAAGATTGCCCCTCTGATCTGCAGCCTCTGGGTCGAAAAATTTCAGAAAGCTGTCACGGTTTACCCTTGTCCATTGTTGTATTATCAGGTATTCTTGCAAATAAGGAAAAGTCACAACAAGAGTGGTCCAAAATCATGGGACATGTCAATTGGTATTTGGCTCAAGACGAGACTCAAGTTAAGGATATAGTGTTGAAACTCAGCTATGACAGCCTGCCTCCAAGATTGAAACCCTGCTTTTTGTATTTTGGCATCTTCCCTGAAGATTTTGAGGTTCATGTTTGGCCTCTGATCCAAAAATGGGTTGCTGAAGGATTCATACAACAGTGTGGAACTAGAAATCCAGAGGATGTTGCTGAAGACTACTTGTATGAGCTTGTTGACCGCAGTTTGATTCAAGTAGCTAGTCGAAGGAGTGATGGGGGTGTGAAAACATGTCGAATCCATGATCTTCTGCGTGACCTCTGTCTAAGTGAGGGCGAAAAAGGCCAGTTTTTTGAAGTTTGCACTGGCACAAATGTTCTGACGCAGAGGTTGACAAAACCTCGGAGACTTTCTGTCCATTGCAGTATGCCTTCCTATGTTTCTTCAAGAAATTTTGACCATTCAGGTACTGGCTCATTGTTCTGTTTCGGTGAAAAGTATGAGCTTACTGATAAACATGGGAAATGGCTTGTGAAAGGCCTCAAGTTGGCTCGTGTGTTGGATATGGGGGTAGTGGCCACCTGTGACATCTCCTCTTTCCTCAGCAATTTAAAGGCATTGATCCATCTCAGGTACTTAAAAATAAACAGTCTTGACATAAATTCTATAGTTATACCAAATGCTATATGCAACCTTTGGAATTTAGAGACATTGGATCTGGGATCTTTTATTTGGGTGTCTGAGAAATGTAATGCTTTCCTTAGTGGAATGTGGAAGCTCAAGAGACTAAGGCATATTCGAGCATGGTCCTTGACATTAAGTGACTTTTCAGGATCTGATGTAAAAGTTATGTGGAATCTCCAAACCCTCTCTTATGTTACTTTTAATGAAGCAGCAACATCTCTTATTCAGAAAGGTGTGTTCCCTAATCTAAGAAAATTGGGATTGGGACTACTCATGGAGTCAATGAACAATGAAGAATGGCAGCAGTTGTGGCCAGGCCTCGAACACTTGACTCATCTCAGTACATTAAAACTGATCCTACCATTCAAACTTCCAGCAAGGAGAGTTGAATCGGTCGCATTTCCTGCTCACATTGCCAAGTTAACCTTGATGGATGTTACACACTTGAATACGGATATCATTACAAGTCTAGCAAATTTTGCCAACCTCCGAATTTTAAAATTACGTGGGAATTTGGCTAGAAATCCATTTGATCTTAAGTGCTCTCCCGATTGGTCTCCAAAATTAGAGGTGTTTCAGATGAGATTATTGAAAGTCCGAAATTGGGGATTAGCTAATGGGGCAATGCCTTGTCTTCAACGTTTGGTCATCAATGATTGCCCATACTTGCATAATCTTCCTAGCGAACTATGGTCATTGACTACTGTAAGACAAGTTCGAGTCAAGCAGGTGTCCAGAGAATTGACTCAAATGCTCCAAAATTTAGAGATGAAGAATGAAGTTGAGCTCATAATCCAATCATAATAACTCATTGTATAAGTCAAAGTATGGCCCGTAGAAAACCATTGAAAAATTTTTTTTGCACTACAAGTAACACGGTTTTTTTTTTTTTTTTATAATTGTCAGTTTATGATTAAATTTTACTTTCATCCGTCATTGTTAATGCCAAATATTAGACATGGTTGCACCTTTGGTGAATCTGTTTCAAAATAGTTATAAAATCTGCCTTGTGTTTTTTATTACTAAATCAATTAAGTTCCTTTATTTTTAAAATTGTAAAATTTTTGTCTAATTATTAGTCAATCATAAGTCATGAATTGTTATGGCATGACATATGCCGCTTGCACAAAATGATGTGCACCTTTTATTTTAATTGTGGTGGGACATCTATACGATAATACAAGTAAATGTGGTAGATGTTATGCGCCAATTTTAATAATTATTTATCTGATATATTATCTTATTTGATTAAATTATCGAACATTCATTTGAAATTTATATTAAAATTGTACGATTTAAAAAATAAATGAATTTAACTGAAAACATGAGGTAAAATTGAAAAGAACTTTTAATACTATTGCCTATTATATTTTTCACAAGTCAATGTTTGAACATTATAATTGAATAAATGTCAAAATTAAAGAATTAATTATCTAACTTGTTAAAATAAAAGAAGTTACTTATGCCTACATAAGTACTATTCTTTTTAACAAAGGGATATAAAGAGCAATAAAGCCACTGTTATAAGCACGTTAAGGGGGAAAAAAGCGAGCATTATAACAGTAGATACATAAATATAATTAGAGTATATGTGCAATCGACCGATTCCAGTTTTTTACCCCTATTCTTCATATTTTTCAATATATACACTTTATTAATAAAATATTGATTTTTAATATTTTTAAAAAAATATTTTGCTAATTATTTTAAATTAAATTTAAAATACGATATTTTTATATTATGTATAGAAAGTTTATTATATAAAGGATTTTTTGAACTAAAATTTTATACTTTAATTGTAATTTTGATAATAAAATTTAAAAATATGATAATTTTTATTATTGATTATATCATTTTTTATTATATTAAATCATTTAATTAGATATTTATTATTTTTATGATAAAGATATTATTATTAACTAGGCCTTGCTACAGTATCCCAAGGGTTTCAAACTCTGAGTGGTGTGATACAATACAGGTCATTGGATGAGATTATCAAAATCTTTAATAATCTTATCTAATAGTTTATATTGTACCACACCACCCAGAATTTAGAAATTTTAAGAGTACCTTAGAATTTCTCTTATTAACTATTCCTTCATTTTATTCTTATATTATTTTGATGTATTAAATATAAAAATGGAATAGAATGTCCATTCTATTCTTTACTATATTAAATATAATTATAGAATGATCATTCTAATCCCATTCACATAGGATCTTGGAATGATCAAGTTGAAGATACCATTATAATGCAAGACTAGTTAAACTTTTATGGAAGAAATGAATCAGAAATTTCTCATTGCTAGACATAGTATGCTGTCAAGTGATAAATGGGATCCTCTATTCCACCATACTTAGTGTGATTTGGAATTTTATAGTCCTTACGAAATGTAACTCTAATTGAGAAACATAAGTCTTTTACATTAGTAGGCACTACCAAAAGAAAAAACTAAATAGTGATGAAAAAGAAGACATTAATAAACAATATGTCTATAAATGAATTAACAATGGATTAATTTCAATTGTTGCTAGCTTTCGTTGCAATTTGACAAGCAACGATGAAAGTATCACACAATAGGATGGAATTAGTGACATTTTTTCCTTGCTAAATTTATATATAGTGATAGAATCTTCATCTTTGAAATAGAAATTAGTGATGGATATTTCCATTGTAAATTTGAATTCATTGCTAAATTTTAATTTAGTGACATATAAATCCATTACTAAATTTACACCATTGGTGAATCTAATGCTAAATTGAGAAATTCTTTGAAAATAGTACCATCATCTTCAAAATGTTGTCATCAATTTAGTCACTAAAATTATGCACTTTGTTAATATGTTATTCATTTTTGTAATAATTAAGAAAGAAAATACTCTACTTAATCAATTTCATAAAACCTAAACCTTTTCACTAATCAAATACTCCAATTAAATTTCATGAAACAAAATCGATTGATAAAACAAAATTTAATGTGGATATTTTATTTATATTATGTAAAATGATAATAAAATTAATAAATTCTAGTAAATATCCTAACAAAATTAATGACCAAGTCTATACATATGAAAACAAAAACAAAATCTTAAATCGCTAGCTTCAAACAATGCATTAATGTTGTACTTATGTTATTAGATCATCAATTGTTGAGATGCAAATTATTACTCCTGGACTGTCATCTTCTCTTGATCATAATATATGTCAAATTACTATTTCAATTTATTCATGATAAAATCAATGGAGTAAATTAAGGAGTATTGATAGGAAAAAAGAGCAAGTATTTTTATGAGAATTCGCTAATAATGGCCCTTAGGATTAAAATGGTTATCATTAATAAGAAAGCAAATAACTACTTTGAGGATATCATATTATAAGAAAATTTTCATTATTGTTCATTGCTTACATTATGAGGTTACGGTCCATATACCCAATTGTCTTACACTTTATCATCAAAGTCATGAGACTTACATTAAGTTCCTTAGTTGCTTATATTATAAGCATGTAGAAGTGCATCCTCTTCCTATAATTAGAAAATTATTAAATAATCATAGTGAAGTAAAATAAAATACTGCTAAGATAATTAAAAAAAAGTCATTTATAGCTTATATATATTGTAGAAGATCTCTAACTTATAAAAGTATCACTTTCTTTGTTTTAGCTTGAATGTGTTGTTTCACATCAACCAATAAGTCACCTCCTTCGCGATTAATTTTCTCATTTCATACCTTCTAAGTGCAATCAATAAGTGGGATAAAGAGGATCTTTGTTTAGCTCTTATTCTTACCACCATCAAATTAGTAGAGATGTAATCTCTTTTTTAAAAGAATTAAATTGGAAAGACCCTATATTGTCAAATGTGAAAATACTAGGTATTGTTGAGATGACTTCTCCTAACAGAAGGCAGGAAGTGATGGAAGTAATAGTGAAATATGCAATTCATTGCTTGATGTAGAATATCACATTTAAGCTAAAAAAAGAAGTAATGCTTTTATAGGTAAAAAATCTTTTGCACTATAAGTTATAGATGATATTTTTTATTATTTTAGCAGTATTTTATTTTACTTCATTATGATTATTTAATGATTTCCTAATTGTGGTAAGAGAACACACTTTTACATGCCTATAATATAAGTAGCTAATGAGCTTAATGCAAGTCTAATGGCTTTGAAGACTAAGTGCAAGACAACTAGGTATTCAAAGGTAGCAACATAATAAAGGAAATGATCAATGATGAAATTTTTCCTACACTATAATATCCTTGCAGTAGTTCCATGTTTTCATATCCATGGCAATAATTTTAATTATTAAGGCTATTATTAATGAGCCCTAATTGAAATATAGGCTCTTTATTTCTAACGATATTCTCAAATTTACACCACTAATTAATAATGAATGAATTGAAATAAAAACTAAATGCAAAGAAGAATAAGGAATCAGTGCTAATAAGGAATTTGTCATATATCTTATATTAGGGAATTAAGCTTGAAAATTAAGATAAATCTAAATAATGCAAATCTTTCGCATCTACTAGAACAAAACATATATGATTAAACAAATTAATTTTCCATTAGTAGAGAAATAAATAAAATATAGAATTCAAAATTCACAATGGCATGATAGTTTTCCATTCAAGGCATTTTTTTACACATGTTAACTTATTCACTAAAGCAAGCAATTTAAAAATTGCAAAACATTATGATAAATAAGAGATATTAGGAATCATATTGGTTTCATTGAAAATAACAACCTATACTTTCCTTTATCATTAGATGTACATATGAAAAATAGTACAACTTGCATTAGAATGAAAGTATTTTATCATCACAACCAAGAAGCAAAGAGTAGGGAGAATGAATTAATTTAACCTTACAACCTACTAACCTTGTTGTAGTTAGGACAAAAATAGAGAGAAAGTATTAAATACAAACTTAAATGAGAGAAAACTTGAACTGAAAGTAAGAAACTCACAAATTAAAGCTTTATTGACTAACTCTAAATTTTATTTGATCACATTAAGTGTAAGCACTCATTATGCTACCACCTATTTTATAATCCATTAAAAAACTTAATTAAAACTCATTGAAAGAATAAATATACTTAATTAAAGATGAAAAATAAAAAACATCAACCAATGACTTAAAGTTAAAAATTAGGAGTCAATATTATTGTGCTTAGTAGGAGTAGTAAATGACATAATACCTTCCTAGCATACTTTCATAGCACCATTATTTTTGTTTCCTCAATCTCTCTTAATTGAGATGTATTCCAATGTTAACCAAGGCACTAAAAACATTCAAATATAAAAAAAAGGCTAAGTTTATATACCCCATTAAACTATAGGTAAATTAGATTTTACCTTCTTGAATTATGAAAACTTAAATTTTACCCCTTGAAACTATATAAAACTTAGATTTTGCTTCTACCATTACTAAGTTAATTAAATATGTTAGGAAAATTTCCACTATCATATTTTATTTACTAGCAATTACAAACTATCACTAAATTCCCTTTTTTTTGAAAATTTTTTTACTTACCAATGGTTATGAATCGCTACTAAGTGTTACAGCCGTTAACTTGGTAATGGTGGGGGGGTAAAATTCAAGTTTTATATAGTTTCAAGAGGTAAAATCCAAGTTTTCATAGTCCAAGGGGGTAAAATCCAAACACTCATAGTTTAAAGGGTTTATTTACAGTTTTCCCTTAAAAAAATAACAAGTAAAAGATTTGAATCACATCTTTCCACAAAATAATCAATAATACAAGAATCAGACATAAAAATATTCAACAATACAACAAATATCACTACAATATACAAAATAATAATAAATCACAAAATTAAATCCTAAAGAAACAAAAAATAAAAATAGAATAGCATAAAATAAGAAAATTTACTGATTAAAATGCTCAATAAATTAAGTAAACTCAATAGCAATGATGCATTTTAACTATTGATGGAATTAGCAACAAATTTACTAATACCTATTACTAATTCCATCTCTACTTTTTTAAAAAAATTCATTTCACTACTAAAATTTTTTTTTAATTTTATACAAAAATCTGTCAGTACTTTGAAGCCCTAATATTTTTTATTTCATTGCTAACTTCATCAATAAAATTCACTTTTGGAATTAGCAAAGAATAAATCTTTTAATGAGAAAATTCCTTTGAAAACTAGTGAAAAAATTAGTGATAGGATGGAAAATCCATCATGAATTCCATTGCTAAATTTAGAACATAAATATGGCTCATGGAATTTCATTTACCAATAGAAAAACCATCTTTCAATTCATCGCCAAATTTCCTTCACTAATTTTTATCATTAAATGCAAATCTTCTCGTAGTAAGGCCTATATAATTTTAACCTTAACATAATACCGAAATTTTCTTCTAATGAAGCTTGTCTTTTCTCCATGTATCACAACATATCTTTAGTTATAACTAACATGGAACTCATTTCCCCACCTAAACAACATTCTTACTTTTACCTAAGAAAGCATAGATAGGAATTTGGAAAATATTTCATACCTTAATGGGAAAAGATGATGGTATCATTTAGCAAAATATAATTCAAATTCATAAAGCATTAAGCATGCATATTTCCATCAATTTTGAGGATAAAATGATCTAAATAACCTTAGAAGATATAAGTTACTACATTTCTACCCTTTTTACCTTATACAGATAAAAGCCAAAACACATATATAACAAAATACCTAACATTATCCAAGCTATATCAAATAAACTCCCTAGAGCTTTACTTTATGGCAGTGAAAGGAAAAACCTTGAATATCTGTAAAAAGAAATACATAGAAAAGTAAGTTTAGGGCTCAGTGAATGAACATTCTAGTACCATTAATTATAAATAATAACAAATAACTTACTGATTGGGTTTACCTTCCTATAAACTTGAACACTTAACCAAACTTGATAAAATATCACTTTCATTAGTATTTTCACAATCATGTATAACCATTTGTACTTTTTAGTACTATTACACAATGTACACCTTTGTTCATGCCATAATTTTAATATACATGATCAATTATGCTTGTTTAAGTCACATTGTTGCATGATGCATAAATAATCAAATAATGATCCACTAAAAAATAATCAAATAATAAAAGCAATTAAACCTTCTTATGAACCTCAATTAGCCCTTATACCTTTTATAAACTCATCTTTGTCCCTCTAAGATCAACCTTATATCCTTCATAAATTGTTATTAGATCCAATGTTCACATATCACATCAATCCTATTGCAATTCACAACATAACATCATCCATTCATTTTAATAACAACATAACAATTTGATTTCAAACATAATAATAATAGATAACAAAGTAAAGGGAGCAGTAAACCTCTTTGTGACTTTAGAACATTCTTGTACCTTTTACAAACTCATCATTGTATCTCCAAAGTTAACCTTATATCATGTAGAAATGATTATTGGATTTGATGTTCATATATCACTTGCCTTTATCACATTTCTCATGATCTTAACATATTCATTCTCATTAAACACAAATATATCAATTAACAATTATTCCATGCTTTTTTTACATGTTGCACAATTTATTTCCCATAAGCAATGATATCAATTACATCAAATTCCATAAGCAACATAAGAACATAGTACAATAATATTCCTCAGCAATATCATACATCTTTGCATGATCACATAATTCACTTTATTTCATTAACAACATAATAATTCTATCTCAATCATAATAATAACAACTATTAGCACTACCATTCCCCTATTGCATGGCCTCAAATGGCTACGCAACAATAAATATCCAAATTATATAAACATTGTAAATACACATCATATTTTGAAATATAATAACCTCATGCCTTAATGCAGGGCCATGCAACTTAATTCATTCTATTAATTGATACACTAATTTCATTTACATATAAGTTATACATCATAACACTACCTTACCTTTTTACATATTATGATATCATAAGTTAGCTTAGCATTCAAGATTTTCCAAAAAAATTTCTAAATATAAAGCCCCTATATAGAGAGCTATATAATATATGTATTGTTTAAAAAGGAAAAATTCCAATTTTAGTTAATTTGATATACCTTGATCTAAACATGATTTTTAATGAATTTCTGCAAGTTTTGAAGTGACTTTGCACTAAGGTGGAGAATGGCAATATTATGAAAATTCATCATTTTAAACTAAAACTTAAAATCTATATTTTTATTTTTTAGAGTTTGCATTTTTTTAATACTTTATTTGAATCCAAATAAGGGATATTTTCTTATTTACATTTATCTCTTAAATAAATGAAGACTAAAATATAAATTAAAAAAATGAGGACATTTACTTAAATAACAAAAATAGAAAT
>JAIUCU010000031.1:0-152692 GCA_020226215.1 Sindora glabra | reverse complement strand
TACATATCAAACCTTAGATGCACGGTGATATTTTATGCTATAGATAAAGTATATATTTTTCCCTTATTCTTTCTCTCACTTTCCCTTTTATTTATTTCCAAGCTTAATTTTTATCTCTATCTAGCTCCCTCTATGAAACCCTAAATGTTCCTTTATCCTCTACTACATGTCAATGAGTTATCGATACTCTCTCAATTAATATCAAGAACAAAGAAAATGCCATAATATTCTAGATCATAAGCTCAAAGAATAAGAGGTGCCTTTTCTTTTTTCTATTTCTTAGATCTTCACAGTTTCCATTCTTTCAATTTTCTTCATTAGTTTTTTGAAGAATGTTTTGTTAGTATTTCCTTTATATAACTTTTGATGTTGTACTTGAGTTTTAAATGCTTATTTTATTTGATAAAACATTACAGTGGAGATAGGAGCTAGCTAAATAAAATTCAAGATGGAGAGACAGTGGAAAAAGTTCATGAAAATGGCTTTTTTCTCTCAATTCCAAGAAAGGTTTGACATATTCTAGATAGATAGATATTATAGTTACAAGAAATTGACATAAAAATACGCTTGATTGAAATGCCGTTATGCATGAAAATTAATCATATACTAGTTTGCAAAAATTAATATAGTAAAATGACACAAATCAGGTCATACCCCTAGTGATCCCTTGATATTATCTTTTAATATGAGTTACTAATAGTATGTAAAAATAAAATGCACAACAGAATGTAAAAACAAATATAAAAATAGAATGTAATAGATGCAAACACAGTAAATGTAGTATGCTGATAAAATATGTTGTATGAATGCAAATGCTATATGCTATATGTAGAATTATGCAGTAATAGAATGCAAAACACAAAATCAGGAGGTTTATGAATTTAAATTGAATTAAATGTATTAAATAGAATAAAAACATAGAACAAACAAAAAGTAAGAAAATCAATGTAGTAAAATAGTTAATTTAATGAATTAAGAGCTCTAGTTTGAATTAATCATGGATCAATTAGGATTTAATTTTTCTTATTAATTCTTCAACCTTGAATTATCCAGAATCCTTGCAATAATTCTTAAATCCTATGCTAGCTTACCATTTAGGATTTGATCAATTAAGATTAGCTGATTAAGTAATCACTATAATCCTTACGTTAAATCAAAATTATTTTAATGATAGAATTCAGTTAAATTAAAAAATTAAATTAGAAACTTCCAAATTAATCCCTTAACCCTTTGGCCTTATTTGTTAAACCTTGATTTATCAATCATAATTCAATATCAAAATAATAATAAATAAAAAACCACAAAGATGAAATCAGTTATACCAATTCAACATTGAACACAAGCAATTTTAAGAATTCAACACAACTAAATAAGGAAAGAGAAAAATTAATTAAAGAAATTCAATATTACAATTTATGATCTCATAATCTATAAGAGAAAAGCCTCAAACTTCTTGAATTAACTTTGAATTTAAGCTTCCATTAATGAAGAAGAAAAGAGAAAACAAGAAAAAGAAGAGTAAAAATGTCTGCTAAGTTTGCAGAAGTCTCTAAAGTCTAATGAGTTCTCTTTATTTATTTAACCTAATTAACCTTAAACCCTACTCAACTTGGAGTTTATGTCTTTTAAGATTACAATAATGGGGCCTCCTTAATTTTTAGAAGCCCAAACTTACTTTTAACAGGACAATTAACTTTAATAGTTACATTAGTGAATTCTTGTAGGTTTGAATTCCAACTAATTTAAGACCACTAAAACAAGGTAATTTAGGTAATTCATAAACATCAAAGTTCTAAGCACATGTCTTATAAAAAATTAGGCACTAGTTTTAGGTTAATTAGACCTCTATAGCTCCAAATATGGCCTAAATATAAAGGCAGGCTTAGTTAGGACAAAGACTCGACTTCTACTTCTTAACCAGATATGACTTCCATAATATTTAAATTGAGCTTAGGCCAAAACATAAAAAATATAAATCCCTCTTTAAGCTTTGTAACAATATAAATATTGCTTGAATTTAACATCTGGAGCCTAAGATATAGCTAAGAAATATAAACAATATCAAAATCCAGCATTAACTGAGTAAAATTAACCTAAAATTATAAAATAAGGCCAATTCTATAAAATTAAGAATATGTAACCCACTACGAGATATAAAATAGGAAAAAAATTAAAATAGCCTAAATTTTTCTCATTAATTTTCCCCACACATAGCTCTTGCACATCCTCGAGCAAGACACAACTTTATTAAAAGCTAAGAAACAAAAAACTTTACTTTTCAAAAACTTAGTCACAAATCCACAAGTAAGAGACATAAAAACTAGCATGAAACATAACACATCATAAAGAAAAATCTTGACAAACTTAGAGTTGACCAACATACTAACTTCATTTAAAATGAGTAGATTAAATTAACAGATTCTCATAAGATTTACTCTCCAACTCTTAAGTGTTTGGAATAAGTGTTTCACTTAAATTCTTTCTATAAAATTACTCTACTATAAGCTTGCTAATCATCTAATCTTTATTACTCAAATTACATGCACAACATAAATAAAAAAGATCACTTTATTCAAGGTTGTAATGGGGCTAAGAGAAAGGAAAAATAAGGATATGAGACGCTAAAAACTAAAGAAATTAATAGAGCATTTGAATTATGAACACATGGGCAAATCATAAACAGTTACAACTCAACATATCTAACCGAATTTAAATTTAAATTCAAATACTCATTAACTTCTTTATTTTTTTCCTTTCTTTCTTCTTTTCTTTTTTTTTAAAAAAATAATTCAATTTGAATTTTTTTCTTTCTTTTTTCTATTTTTCTTTTTTTTTCACTTTTCACTTTTTTATTTTTTATTTATTTTTCACTGCTCTTTTTTTTTCATTTTCTTTAACTAACCTTTGATGAGTTTTAAAACATATAAACACACATAACTCCACACTTGTTCAAGAGCCCTTCTCATAAAAATTTAAATACTTTACTAATCTTTAAACTTAGATAAAGATATTTATTTTTCATTGAAAAAAATACACTTGTGGGTTAATCAACAAAGAAAAAGTAATAAAAGCTTAAAGAGGTTTACAATGATAAAAAATTAAAAGTTTGCTTTATGGCTTTAACTTAAAAGAAAGAATGCCTTTACCATTTTTTTGCATATATGTGCAAAATGTAATTTCAAAAAAAATGAAAAGCAAGTTCTAAAGGAACAAATCATGAAAAATATCACAAAAGAAAGAAAGAGAATAATATGAATTTTTAATAAAAGGCTTAAAATCTCATAAGGAAAATCAAGCCACCAAGTTGAATCTACCAATTCAAAATTCATCATCACATCAATTAGTTTCAAGAAGCAAAATCATTCATTCAATCATATTATGAATTCTATCTAACTTCAATTGAATCCTACTCATGTAAATGCAAAATTTTCATTAATGGAAAGCACTAAAAAGGCTCAAAAAGGACTTAAAAACAAGTGAAAACATAAATTCTTTTTTATTTTTTTTGTTTCTAATTTTTTTGAAAACATTGAACAACATTAAATGAAAATACAAGGCATAAAGCAAATCTTAAAGTCTCACCTTCACACTTAAATTTTGCTCTGTTCTCAATATAAAGCATATCAATATCATTAAAAAAATTATCAAATAATATAAAGGACAAGGAAAATAAAAGAGAAGGGTAAGAGAAAGCAAATCTAAAGTATTTTTTGTAATGTCTTTAGCTAGATCATAGCTTTAATTACTTTAACCAGGATCTACATGAGGATTAGCTACCTCCTTTGGCTTAACATGGCTACCCTTAAAATCATCCATGAAAAAGATACTTTGACAATTAGGGTTATCCACCATAAATTCTCAAAGTGTTATTCTTAAATTATTTTTACTTGAATGTTCAAAATTATCTAGTAAGACAAATTCAGCATGATTAATAAAATGGTGAAAATGATCAATGTAAAAACACTTTTTTTATTTTAAAGGTGAAATATCCTCATCATCTTATTTTTTGTAATTTTTTAATGAACACTATTATTTTCATCTAAAAATGTAGAAATTTCAAAACAAATAGGACACTTAAAATCTCCATCTTTGCAGGTACATTCATAGTTACTAATATAATTCATAAATTTAGAAAATTCAAGAAACTCAGTAAGCAGTTCATCAAGGATAGCATTAACATATAATTCAAAATTAGCATATGAAAAAATAGTAAAATTAGAAATAGAAATTTCATAATTAGAAATAGCACTAGAAATAGCAAAATTAGCAATAACAGAATGAAACTAGAAAATTAAGAATTAAAAATAGCAACATCAAAGGGATTAGAAAGAGGGTTATCATGCAACCAAGGCTCCAAAGTTTAAAGAAAGGATATAAAATATATCTTACATAGCCTCAAAGATGTCAAACTTAGTTGTAACACCATCAAACTCCATAGTTAATGTTACATCTCAAATACTAATCACGATTTTTGTTATCTTAAGAAAAAGCCGACTAAGAATAATTGGTGAAAAAATATTGGAATCCTCATTTTCCATTTTCAAAATATAGAAATTTATTGGAAATATGAGGTTATCAACTTACACTAAAATATCTTTAACAACACCTAAAGGGTAAATGTTAGATTTATTAGCTAATTGAACAACAATCTTTATTTCTTTTAGAACTTTTAAATTCAAAGCAGTGAAAACAGAAAGAGGCATGACATTAATGAATGCTCCTAAGTTTAACATAGCATGCTCTATTTTGGTTTTGCCTATAACACATGAGATGGTAAATATGCCTGAATCTTTGCATTTTATTAGTAATTTTCTTTGAATGATGGCAAACATGTTTTCCTCTACACTTACTTTCTCATCCATCTTTAATTTTCTTTTATAAATGCACAAATTTTTCAAGAAGTTAGCATACCTTGGAATTTTTTTTATCAAATCTAGTAAAGATATGTTAACTTCTATTTTTAAAGGACTTTAAAATCTAATTTTTCATTTTCCTTTTTCTTTTAGTGAAAAAGTCTTCTACTTAGAAAAGGGAGGAGATTGGAAAATTAGTGGAAATGGGAGAAGAATTCACCACACCATCATTGTGTTTTTGCTATTTTTCTAGTTTTTTCTACTTTTTCTCTTTTAGTTGTTTTTATTGGTTCTGTTCTAGTTGGTTTCTTATCTCTAGTTAGTTGCTTTCTAGTTTATGGCTTGGTTTTAATTGTGAGGATGAAGGATTATCCACTTGCTTGCCACTTCTAAGCATCATGGCATTCACTATTTCCTTGTTTCTTATATTGCTACAAGATGATTGATTTGATCTTTATGCCTTAAGCTCACTTAGTTTAGAAGTTAACTAGCCAATTTGAGTTTGCAAGTTTGTAATGGTAGCCTCTATCCTTTGTTGGAATTGTAAGTTATTAGCAATCATTTACTTGACTAAATCTTCAAATGTCGACTAAGAGTAAGCTACAATTGAATCTGGTTGATTGATAGGATTTGATTACATCTGGTTATATACAAGAGAAGGATATTGATTCTGGCTTGCATTGTTATTATATTTGAAATTCTAGTTATGATGCTGGTAATACTAGTTAGGTTACTACTACTAGTATAGATTAAGTTACTGGTGGTATTGTGGTCTAATAGGATAAATGGTTGTTGTATAAGGTAGAGGAAGAGGATACTCATCATCTTCAAATATTAGATAGCAATTAGTATGATGATTTAGGTAGAAGCAAATCCCACAAAGCTTTGTAGGTAAAATAACTTGGAATTATTATTATTGTCTCATAACCATTTGCCTAACAAGGAATGTCAGTTCATCCAATCTATTTTCCAATCTTTGCTAGTTTGAATTTGAGAAACTTATCTCATTCATGCCTCTGGTTATAGTAGCCATAATTCTAGTTCTAAACTGTTAAGAGTTGACTGCCATATTTGCTATCAAGTCTTTAAATGCCATTGGAGTCTTATCTACTAAGGCACCATCACTTGTTGTATCTATTATACTCCTATCCATAGGTAATAAGCCTTCATAAAAGTATTGGATAAGGAGTTGGTCACTAATTTGTTAGTAAAAGTAACTTGCACAAAACTTATTGAATCTTTCCTAATATTTATATAGTGTTTTTCCATTTAACTGTCTAATTCTACAAATCTCTTTCCTTATTGCAATAACTTTAGATGTAGGAAAAAAAATTTCTAGGAAAAGTTATTTCATATCATGCTAACTTGTAACAAAATCTATTAGGGTGTATATTCTAATAATCAATCATAAAATTATTGTAATAATGCACAATGTATTATGTTTTATTTTAAGCAATGCAATTATTATATTTTATTTTATTTTAATATTTGCACAATTTATAACTTAATATAATAATTGTCTCTGGAATAGTTTTACTATTCCTAAAATGTATATAATTGAGTATTATTGCAAAAGGGATAGCAATAATGCATTAAGATTATCATGTATAATGACTGATGATTATGTATTATGAATATATGATATCAATTCAATACATGGGTACATTGTTAGTGAACAAATGTACTGGACTAATCTATTGTGAGAATACTACATGGTTCATCACATGTCATTAATTATTCTTATGTGACTACATTGCACATAATCTTTTGAACTAAAGTCATTACTGTTCTCTACATGAGGAGTCACACATTTTGATGTCATCCTATGTCACCTTTAATCAAGATGACACGTAGGGCATTGATTAGGTGTGTCATAAATCATGCAAAAAGATGTAAGTAATATAGATGGAATTTTGTCCTCTTATATAGAATGAGTGATATCCTTGGACCCTTTGATTAAACGAGACTAAGAAATGTATGGTCATGCTCAAATGGATCAATATGTGATATTAATAATTTGTTTAAGTTAGTATACTTGATATCAAGAAATGTGAATTGAACATTGAAAAGAATAACACATTTCATGCCTTTAGTTCGATTTGGATAGTGTTATTCACACATTAGGTGGATTTTGAATCATAAACATTCTTACTACTTAGGTGGCAATAATGTATTGCTAGATATCGCTTACCATTTATGATCTACTAATTTATCATTACTAACGTAGTAAGAACCTACAAGGTTACACAAAAGGAGTAAAAATGAGATAGTAATTAATTAGTTTTTTAGTCAAACTAAAAACTTATTAATTGGGCTTGTTATTTAATATATATATATTATCAAAGTAATAATATATACTATTCACGTAATATATATTATATTATATTATGTTATATTATCTTATATTAAAGTAATATTAGATAATTATATTATGGGATAATGTTATTATCCAATAATATTTAGTTATTAATTTATAGTAATATTAGATAACTAACGGATAAGCCCTATATTTCCTCACTCTCACCATGATAAGGATAAGGTATTTGTGGTTGAGTGAAATTAAAATTGGAAGTAGTTATCCCAGTAGGACTAGGAAAGTGGTGTGCTTTTAGCTTTATAACGAGGTATGAAGGCATCATCTTTTTAGAAAAAAAATTACCACTAGAAAAAATGCACATAACCTTAATCCCTTGTGAGAGAGAAGTTTCCTAACTGATTTATGGACGTTGAAAAGTCATCATTCGCTCCATGTAGATATCGTAAAGGCATCATCACTTGATTGTGCTTGTGATTCGGATTTGTACTTTAAAAGGTAATCCTTGATTCTTGATCTATGTTCCTATGTATTAATTCTGGGAAGGTTTCACATAACATAAATCATAAAAATCCATTGTGCTTAAATATATGTGAAACCCAATAGATCCAAGTTAAAGGTAGTAAAGCTAATCTTTAGCAACATCAGTAATGGAAAAAGGGAAGGCCCTTAATTTGATATGGTCCTCAGAAATGCCTTGTGGCTTCCTTATTAAGCACACCATATGAAATTCCTTCAAATGCTTGTGAGGATCTTCACCTACAAGACCATGAAACCTTGCAAGCAAATGTATCAGACCAAACTTGAGCTCAAAGTCAGCTTCTAAATCTAGATATTAGATGCCTAATGATTGACATGTGACATCAGGGGTAGCTAATTCATTCAAAATCCTATTGTTATTAGCCATGGTTTTAGAAGTATCTAAAGGTACAAAATAAGGAGTCAGAAGGCTAGAACTACCTATATTTGTACTCCTACGAAGGGAATGAAAAGTCATATCAATTTTAAAATCAAAATCAAACAATTCAACAGTAGATCTTCTTATCATACATTATCACTACAAAACACTACACTAAATAGACTATATAAGCACTATAGGAAAACAGAAACACAAATGCAAATATAATATGAAAAATTAACCTAAACACATCTAATTAACTTATTTAGACATTTTAAAAAACTATAGGACCATCATAGAAAGTTTGATGTAACCATGTAAAACCTAAAAATGTAATAAAAATCTTTAAAAAAAAATTAAAAAAGGGGTTAAATAATGGAATTTGGCCAAAAAACTATGTAACTTTTGATGAGAAAAATCAAAACTAGCTCTTATAAAAATTTTAGCTCAATTAGAGCTAGTGAGATTAGGGTGGTTCTTAAGGGTAAGGTGCAAAATTGTGTAAAATCTATTTTCTTAGGTTATAAACCTCTATTTTAATGTTGGATGAAGTAAAATATGATAAAATATGATGAATTAAGGTGGAGGAACACTCAAAAATCAAAGAATGTAAAAGGATGCAAGTATATGTAGAAAATTGTAACTATCATAAAATGCAAGGCCATAATATATGCAATCTACTAGTTGGAATGCTTGAATAATTATATAATATATTCCCAATAATATGCAGAAAAAGATAAATTCAAGAGGATACTCAATAATGGTGTCAAAATTTTGGTTACAATGCCGTTATAAACTAAAATTAATTATATACTAGTTTGTAGAAATTAATGCAATAAAGTGGCATAAGCCAAATTGTACCTATAGTGATCCTTTGATATTATCTTTTATTATAAGTTACTGACAATATGCAAAAGAAAAATGCACAATAAAATGCAAAAACCAATATAAAAATAGAATGCAACAGATATAAATAGAATATGTTGGATGTAGAATTATGTAGTGACAAAATGCAAAACATAGAATTATGAGGGTTTCTGAATTTAAATTAAATTGACTGTATTAAATAGAATAAACATGCAAAGCAAATAAAAAGTAAGAAAACCAATGTACCAAAATAGTTAATTCAAGGAAATAAGAGCTCTAGTTTGTATTAATCATGGATCAATTAGATTTTGACTTTTCCAGTTAATTCATTAACCTTGAATTACTCGAAACCTCGCAATACTTCTTAAATTTTATGCTAGATTACCATTTAGGATTTGATCAATTAGAATTAGTTGATTAAGCAACCGCTATAATCTTTACACTAGATTAAAATTAATTTTATAATAAAATTAAGTTGAGTTGATAAATTGAATTAGAAACTCCCAAATTAATCCCTTAACCCTCTGTTTTATATGTAAAATTGTAGTTTGCCAACCATAATTCAACATCAAGATAATAAGAAATCAAAAATCACAAAGATGAACATTAATTATACCAAATGAACATCGAACACTAGTAATTTCAGGAATTCAACGTAAGTAAATATGGGAAGAAAAAATTAATTAAAGAAAGTTAATATTACAATTTATAATCTTACAATATATAATAAGAGAGCCTTAAACTCTTTGAATTAAATTCAAATTTAAGCTTTTATTAATGAAGAACAAAAAAGAAAACAAGAAAAAAGAGAGCAAAATGCTGAATTTGTAGAAGTCTCTAAAGTCTAATGAGTTCTCCCAATTTATTTGACCTAATTAACCTAAAACCCTATTAGACATAAATTGTATACCTCTTAATATTACAATAATGAGGCCTTCTTAATTTTTAGAAGCCTAGAAATATTTTTAACAAGATAATTAACTCTAATAATTACATTAGTGAATTCCCATAGGTCTAACTTCCAACCAACTTAAGATAACTAAAATAAGATAATTTGGTAATCTATAAATATCAAATTTGTAAAAATGTGTCTTATGTGAATTTGGCCACTAGTTTCAGGTTAATTGAATATCTATCGCTCCAGATATGACCCAAATACAAAGGTGGGCTCAGCTGGGATAGAGACATGACTTCTACTTCTCAATCATATATAACCTCTAAAATGTCTAAATTAGGCTTGAGCCAAAACATTAAACTTGTAGATCTCTCTTTAAGATTTTTAAGATAAAGATTGCCTCAATCTAACATATAAAACTCAAGATATAATTGAAAAATAGAAATATTGTCAAAATCTAACATTAAATGAATAAATGCAAAATATTGTAAAATCAATCCAAAATTATAAAATAAAGATAATTATGTGAAATTAAGCATATGTAACCTACTAAGAGATATAAAATAAAGGAAAATAAAATAGTAAATATTTTTTTCATCAATGCTCATACAAACGGGCGAAGTTATGATCTTTCAAAGTTTTTAATTTAAAATACATATTTTTGTGAGATGTTGAATTTATTCAATTTTGATCATAAGTATTCTAGTGAGGAAAAAAACCTAATAAAAAAATATTAGGCAAAGATTTGACATTGATTTTTTAACTAAAAATCAACATGAAATGTAAAAAAAATAAATATTTTGAAAAGAAAAGACATTGATTTTCAATATAAATCCAACATGATAGTAATATTTGACGTCAAGTATACAATCAATGTCATAACAATGAATATAGAACAACGCTTAATTAGAAATGGGATAAGCATTGGTTGAAAATTGATATCTAAGCAATTAAGCACCCAAGGTCAATCGACTATTATATAATAGTGAATGGTTTTAGTAACTTCTCCATCATGTTCCTTGGCAACTTTTATGGCATTAAATGGACTAATTTCATGTGCTTGGGTGGTAAGTACTATAACTAGTAAAATGAAGTACTTGATAACAATTTTGACATACTCGTATATGATTACACATGACTATATGTAGGTATATTGTTATTTGTGCCACAAAAATATACAAAAAAAAAAAGATTCATCAATTGATGTCTAAAGACTTCCTTTCAATAAGTTTGATGTTGTACTGCTTGGATTCCTATTCATGCCTAGGACTTCTATTCAAATTGGAAGAATTTCATGCTGATAACATGCTCATGATAACAACACTAAAATGATAGAGAAATTGATGAAGAGAATATAATAACACAAGAAGGATTTCTTTTATTCATGAATGTATAAAACTCTTTCACAAGCTTTAGTATTTATAGGCCCCTTAAGCACCAAGTGATAATTAATACAATTGCTAATGGTAATTTCTTTTAACTGATAATTATCACTTATTGATAATTATTTATTATGAGTTATAACCAGATATTGAATAAATCTCAATTATAATAACTAATAAATCAATTGAAGATATTTTAAAGATATCTACATAAACAAATAACTCTAATATTTTGTAATTTTTCCTTTAAATAGAGTAGTTAATATATTTGTTTAAGTCTGAATGGAAAACCTTATGCCAAAATGCCTATGTTGTGTTTGGCATAATGGAATATGATGGAATTGAATGAAATGAAATGGAAAAAAGATATGAATAACAACAATATCCTTAAAAATAAATGAAAGTATAAAACTGAGTCCACTTCTAAAAGATAGTGTTATTATTTTTTCCTTATTTATAACTAACCATATAAATAATTTGTAGTTGAGCATATATATATTAAATAATAAAATAGTAATATAAATTACATTTTAATATATAAGTTTCTTTTGCTACGAATATATACATAATAAGTTATGTAAAAATCATAGATTAATACATTTATATTGTAATATTGTAATGCTAACAAAATATTAATAACATATAAGTAAAATAAGCCATAATTTTTGAAAAAATTCATTACGCTATTTGCCAAAAATCTCCAATTAAAAAAAAGTTGAATAGGGTTTACAATGAAGGATTGTTTTGGAATTCAAAAATATTGATGAGGAAAACTTGTAATAAATCCATTCCAAAAATGATAAACTAATTATTTCATCACTTTTCCCATGAAATGAGCTTTCTATCTTTTGATAGAATGAGCGTTACCATTTCATATTACTTACCAAACAAACATTTCCCATTCCATTTGATTCTATCACATTAAACACATAGTAAAAATCTTTAGCTAAGTTTTTTTCCATTAATTGAGAATGCCAATGTCCTCAAAATTCTATCTACTTATTTAATAAAATATCAACCACATATATGCTACCCATCTTGGATGTCAAAAGATGCGTTACACTGGAATAATTCAATGTTAATATTCTATATATTATCTTTTCTTATTTTATAAAATATCAACCTCATGTATACTACCCATTTAAAATGTATAATTATTGGTTAAATTGGAACAACTCAATGAGCTAATAGTTTATTTAAGACCAAATTTTATAATAACCATATGACTTTGAAAGTCCTTTCGTCAGGTTGAATTGAAATTCTACTTGGTCTTAGTTATAAAATTTTTATTATTTATCTTTCTTGTATCCAAACTATGTGTTTGTATTATTATAGCGAGATTGTCACGGTATGTAAAACTAATCTTTTGTGGTTGTATAATTAATGATTTAAGGTATGAGAGAAATAATTTTGTAAATATCAATGGGAACCATGTAAGAAACTTCAACAAATATTCGGTAGAAACACAAGACAGTGTTTAAGAAGTTATAAAGCAAAGTTAGGAGCCTTTACACATTATCTCCCTCAATCTTCTTTTTACAATGCACCTCTTCTTATATGTGATTTTCATTTTTTTTTCTGCGTGTTTAGGGTTATCCACATTAAAATGCGTGTGCATCCTTGTGCTATTTTGACCGAATCGTACTCGTTTACTTCTCTAGGGATTTTTTTCCGGACAGCTTATAATATTCAAGTTTGATTCCATGTGAATGTTACCAATGTTGATTGATGCTATGATGGAGGATGTTCGGATTTGTGCAAGAGTTGAGAGTTGCAGATAATGATAAAGGACATGAAAAAAAGCACTTTTATTAGTGTTAGACGGTATATAGAATTTGTGTATTTTGAGGTATAGTTCTTTAGAATTTGATCGCCAACGTTTGAGATGAAATTATTTCATAGAAATACTATTGTTGCACTTTGACGGCGATGGTCGGCATCTACAATTGCCATTTCATGATTGATCTCATTCTATAATATGTGAAGCTAAAAGACCAAAGATGGCAAAATTTGCATCAACCATGGTAATGGATAGAATTTAACTTAAATTCTAATTGTTTTCAATCAATAATTGTGCATCATTTTGATTTATCTTCATATTCAAGTTAAACCTTAATCTAAAAGTAAACTTGTTATTGCCCTCTAAACAATTATTCTGATATATAAATATTTGTATTAGACAAAAAATTAAAACTACGTAAGAGGTAAGTTTTTTTATTATTTGAAAAAATTACATGGGAAATGTGGAAATAATTCTTCTAGCAGTATCACCCTAAATATAACAAATAGGTTTATTGCTCCAAAAAAATTTATCTTAAAATAAAATTCCAAAATAAATCCATGTAATACTTTTTTTAATCAAACCAAAAGATTCAATTTAATTAGGTCCAGTATATCAGGATCAAATTGAAATCGAAATGGCCAAAAGGCGGGGTTTGCTACCGTATCTCCCCACATTTTAATAATAATTTGGCCACTAATTAATTATTTATTTTTGACATATCAAGTTGCATATGAATATAGACATGAGTGTTGAATCTTGATTACGAGTTTAGGGGCTCGATCTTTGCTGTACCCTTCTTAAATTTCGTCCTATTAAAATTAAAGCCCTGTTATTATTTTAATATCTTAAACCTCCCTGATGCAAATAAGAGCTTAATTTCCTATTACGTCAATTACAAATTTAAAACATATTACGCTGCGTTTGAATATAGATTGAGTTTTGAATCGCCACAATAATGACTGTATAAAGTCATAAATTTTAATTCGCTGCTACAAAAATAGATAGATCTTTGGCTTCATTTTAATATTACTAATTATACTCATATAGTTAATTTGATTAAATGAATACATAGAATAATGATGATTCGTAATTCGGTAGTGCAAATTTCAATATATTCATATAATCATAAAATTCAATGTTTTGAAAGAAACAAAGAATACTTCGAGAATTTAATTTATAAACTAATATATGAATAAATAAATTTTTAATTTGTTGATTTAATAATATATCAATTATTTGATAAATTTCTACAATACCAAATGTATTAATTTATTGAAGTTTCACTGCGTTAAAAAGTAATTTTTTTTTTCACTTGGAACAATTCTTGAACATACATAGAATATGTTATTTTATACGTAAAATACTGGTAGATTTAATTCTTGATTCATAAAATGCCTTAAAATACAATCCATCATGAAACGGATAAGACTCCTACATGAAAATGCCAACATGGATATAGGATAATAGTGTTCCCCGAACCGACAAATAACGCAATAGAGACAGGGATCGGCTCAAGGGAATGTATTCCGGAAGCACCACCATGAAGGTGCAAGAATCCATGTGTATGCCCAGTTTTTAAGATTGCCTTGGAAGCAAAATCTCCTGCCTTCCTCATTGCCGAGTTTGAAAATACCCCACTCCCTTCCATCAGTTTTATTTAAGCCAAAACGTGTTAAAATACCTTGGAAATGATCGGAATCCCACTCATTCCACCAGGGAGTAGATTCGTCGTTGGTAAAATAAATGGCATTGCTGATTCCAACTCCGAGTTTCTTTGAAGACAACGACATCGAAGAACATCTTCCCAAGAATAGCACGCGGTCCCCCAAGGATTCAACCTTCTTCCAAGATGATTGGAAAAGATCTAATGAATACACTTCAAACTTTTTTGTCTCAAGCAAAGCGCTCGGTTTGCTGTTAAAATATCTACAAGCAAGTAAGATCTCCCCATCAGATTCCACAAGATATTTTGAAATCCGCTTTTCTTCTGGCCAATCTGCAGCTGGTATTATCTCTTCCTGAACCCCCAACATCTCTGGCATTTTTACTTCATGAAATTGTAATTCTATGTTTGATGATCTACCAAAGTGATTTTCACCTCTTTCACAGATGCTGGAGTGGATACTTTTGGCGTCAATTTGCCATATGTTGAAATTGTCCTCCACGAGATAAAACTTTCCATTACAGAAAATAGCATCCTCGAATGGCTTACCTGTGTATTTTTGTTTAACCCATGACTTTGCCCCAGGAACCCAAAAAGCTAGCTCTCGGTAATTGCTATCCAAGAGCATGCAAATAAAGTTATTCTCAAACGGAGACCCTGAGAGCACCATCTTGTGGTAGAAGTTCGATATTCCAGGCAAAGTAACTTGGTTTCCAGTAAACGGATTCAACAAGTCAAGTTCAATAAAGAAACAGTTAACTCTTTTTACCATAATCAGCCAATCGTAAAATGATCCCCAGCAATACGTCCCATACGCTTTTGATAGATTCAACTCCAAAACCCGGTTCTCCAGCACACTGGTACAAGTTCTATTCTCTTTCCGATCCTGACCCGACTGCAAAAGCCAAGGATATCCTTGCCTTTGCCAACAGGAAGGAAGTTCTTCGCAAAGAACAGCATTCCAATTTTTACAAACCTTACTTGCGGATAAGCAATCAGTTAAACTTAGTCTGTCAGTAATCATCTCAACGATGCTCTTAGGTAGATTTGACCAATCCACATTCCTTTTCCTATGTCTTTTTTGTCTCTTCCTGTCAGTATCCATCTTGCAGATACCCCGAGGTTGATTTTTTAAACGAGATTCATTAACAGGTGTATGCATCGTCAGTTATTGACCTACAAAAACAATAAAACGCATTAAGTCACAAGGATGATGGATCACATTCACATCATATGCATGTAATGGCCATCAAAATTAGAACTCAACGCCTAAAATTGAGAGCACAAGTTTCCTAACTCATATCTAATATATCTTTCGAGGTTCTGACTTAAATGTAATGCAACATGCAGAAGTTACAGCCGAGCCTCAATGTAGTTGTCTCTAAAAAAATGCAAAGCTTGCGTTTTGTTGAAAACCCTCAAGCCCATAGCACTGATTGCGACTCAATCAGAGCGGACACTTAAGCTTAATATAGACCATTGCACTAAATTTTCAAATATACCATTCACGAAGCATGAAAACCCAGAAAGCAGCCACATTTTGAGACCAGATCTTCCATGAATGACTGACTATAGATTTTCCATTTATCCGTGAATGCCTTAAATTCAAATTTTTCACTGACATATAAATCAAGAAAAATGCAATAATAATAATAATAATCACAAACCTGTTTCTTGTGAGCAAATGTCTTGAGAAGCAGGAGCAGGTTGCCTGAGCCAAGCTTTACGTGGATCATTCACTAGTGTTTGAATGAAATGTTATTGGTTTTGTGTGTGTATATATATTGTGCTTATAAGATTTTTCATTCCGATCTTTCCTTTTCATTTGGTAGCGAATACATGCATGTAATGGGACAGAGGAAAGGAAAAAAGAAATCTTTTTATTACCTTCCTGTTATTTTGATATCTGAGGATAAGATAGAAATGATTTAATTTCAATAAACAACATTTTAGAATAGATAACATCTCAAAATTTTGAAAGGCATTTTGCAACAAGGGTAAAGAGAAATTGATGACTAAATTAGACGTGAAAGTAATTTACCAAAAAAAATGGAAGTATTTTAATTCATTTTTTTGGTAATTAATTAATTGATTTCTCTATTAAATTATTAAATATGTATTGTGCACAATCTTACTTTTTCCTTCGCAAAAAAGTATTTATGAAATATTCTATATATTTGTAATGGAATATGCTTAGTCTTATTATACAGTGTACGATTTTGAACTAGAGAAAAGGTAAGTATAATTTTAAAGAAAGTCAACATATATATATTAACTAAAAATGTTATAAGATTATAATATGAATTGGACGTTGCACTCTTCATATAAAATTTATGGAATTATTAACAAATTTGGCTTATTTTTTATAACTATTATGTATTGTTTAATATAATTTTTTTTATTATGTAAGTAATTAATTTTTTTTTAAAGCTGAACCTCTTTTATAATATGCGTTCATATTTTTGCTCAACTTTACTACGTATCATCGATGACATAATTCACTAACTTCAACATAAAATTAAATGCCTTGTCTTAAGTACGTTCTTGAAAAACCTTGTGTCGTTGGGTACTCTTGCAATTTTTTCAATAAAAATTGATGGTTCTTCATAAATTTTTTATGTAGTCATTACATATAAATGTGATAACATTTATTTAAATGTGATAACATTTTTAAAATTATTAATAAACTTAATATATCAAATTTTTACTTAACCAAAAACATAATGTATGATATTTAAATCTCATTGGAAAAATTATAAAATTTAAAATATTGATTATAGAATTAACTAATATTTATTTAAATATGATGTCATTTTTGAAATTATTAAGAAATTTAAGACATTAGTTTCTTACATAACCAACATCATAATGTATTGCGTCTAAATGTTACTGAGAAAATAAGAAAAATTAAAAATGTTGACTTTAGAAGTAACCCATATCTATTTGATTTCATGGCATTTTTGAAGTTGTTAGAAAGTTTAAGATATTTAGATGTCTATAGGTCATAAACATAATTGATGTCTATTTAAATGTAATGACAATTTTGAAATTGTTAGAAAGTTTAAGATATTAATTTTTTATTTAATCTACATTTTAATGTATGACATTTAAATGTTATTGGAAAAATTAGAAAATTTAAACGTCGAATATAGAATTAATTGATATTTATTTAGATATGGTAGCATTTTTGAAATTATTAGAACATTTAAGACAACAATTTTTTTATTGAACAAACATTATAATATATGACATTTGAAAGTTATAGGAAAAGTGAGGAAATATAAGATGAAAGTTTTAGAATGAGCTGACATTTATTTGGACTTGATAGTATTTTTGAAAGTGTTAATAAACTTAAGACACCAATTTTTTACTTAATCAATATCATAAAGTACGACATTTAAATGTTATTGGAAAAAAGATAAAATTTAAAATGTTGAATTTAGAATTAATCGATCTCTATTTGAATACGATGCCATTTTTGAAATTATAAAAAAAAAATTTAAGATGTTGGTTTCTTATATAACTAATGGCATTATGTGTTGCATTTAAAGCTTATTGAGAAAATAAGAAAACATAAAGTGTTAACTTTAGAATTAACCGACATCTATTTGGCTACGTGGCATTTTTGAAATTATTTAAAAAATTTATGATGTCACTTTTTCTTTCTTAATCGATGCTAACTTGTATAATATTTAAGGGATGCTAGGAACATGAGAAAATTTAAGATATTGGTTCTAGAATTTATCAATGTATAATGGTATTGCAAGAGTTTGGTAAGAACCAAATATGTGTCATTACACTCCAAAATTAAATATTAAACCTACTCAAAATCGTAATTAGTGACAAGTCTGAATTTTACCCAAGAGAATAAAATCCAATAATTGAAAAGAGAATATAAAGCAAGGAATTTTCAAAAGTAATTTTAAATAAACTATTTAAAATGGATTTAGATGCAAACAAGAGATGGAAATCGTGTTCAAGAAATTCCACACTCCAATTCTTAGATTTTTCATTGGGACTCAATGAATCAATTTTACAATTCGAACACTTTACCAATGAATATGTCAACCCAGCAACAATCATGCAAATCCTAAATGCAAATTAACTAGAGCAAGTAACTAATTAATCCTCTATTAGAATTCAATTCAAAACAAACAACTAAGTTCAATTAATAATTGTTTTAAGAAATTAAATATAGGTTAAGCCAAATATAACAATTCAATGAGTGATCACTGTTATATTCATTTTTTGATTTTCAATGGCATTATAAAACTAACAAGAAAAAATTGGGTATCTATTTGTTGCTAATTTACAGTCAATAATCCTAATTCTACAAGTGAGAATTAACAACAATCGATTATTATCATCACATTACTAAGAATAATCAACTAATGGGTCCTTTTTGTAAATCACCAAAGCAATCATTACCATTAAAGATAAAAAATTAAAGAGATAAATAAATTATAAACAAATTGAAGAGAAAAGACTCAAATCAAACCAAATTAGGAATGCTTAAACCCTTGAACCTTGAAGAAAAATCAACCACTTATGGTGGAATGCAAAGAAAACTAAAAGAAGAAAAGTTTATTGTCTAGATTGTAGTATTTGCCTTTGGAGGCACAAAACATGTAAATCTAATTTCTATACCTCCTAATGTTGCAAAGAATCGAACCTTGCTAATTTTAAAAATCCATAGCCTATTTTACAAATTAAACTACTAATAGCATTTTATTGCAATAACTTTTGTACGTCAACTTTCAACACACGTTTAACCATCAAAATGATGTAGTTTCACTAAACCCCAAATATGAAAGTTGTTGCAGTAAGTCTTGGAACTCTTTAGGCATTGATTTTACCTCAATTGGATCTCTGAAACTGTAATTATGGATAAAAAAAATCAAGATTGATTCAACGTGGATGAAAATAGAATATTAATTTCATGACCATTTTGACCTTCCAACATCTGATCTGTGCTTTGGCTAAAACATAACAATTTTAGAATTTCTTTTATTTTTTTCAAAGATGTAAAAATCATTTAATTTCGACATCTAAAACTCATGTTATAGCTGAAAAAATCTAAAATAGTATAAAAATCTAGTATTAACTAAACAATTTAAAAATATTAAAAAATTAAGCATATGTGACACACTAAAAAGCAGAAAATACATAAACTACTCTTAGCCTTTGCACGACTATGAAAAAACATAATTTTATTCAAAATTTAAGGACAAAAGACCTATTCTTGAAAGACTTCAAAATCACAAAATTTATAAGCAAAAAACAATTAAAGCCATCAAGAGACATAATATATCATAAATAACAATCTTGACAAACTTAAAATCAACTAACATAGCAACTTCATTTAAAAGGAAATACACTCCCATAACTCATTTTCTTAGACTAAGTGTTTCACTCAAGTTTAGTCCATGAAATTGCACTACCATAATCGTTTTTATCATATAATCTCCACTACTCAAACCGCATGCACAATATAAGTTACAATGACTTTATTCAAGGTCGTAACATGGCTAAGGATAAAGGGAATGAAAAATGAAAATATGAAAGATAAAAACTAAAGAATTCAATAGAGCATTTCAACCATAACATATCAGTAAATTATGAACAATTATAACTTAACACAATAACCCAACTTCAAATTCAAATACTTATCAACTTCTTTCTTTTTCTTTTCTTTCCAAATTCTTTTTACCTTATTCTTCTTTTTTACTTTTTCTTTTTTTCATTTTTCCCTTTCTTTTATCATTCCTTTTTCATTTTTTTTGTTGTCTTGCTCTTTTTTTCTCATTTTTCTCAATTGGACCTTGAACTTGAAGTTAATGATTTTTCACAAAATAAACATACACACTCTCACACTTGTTCAAGAACTTACCTCAAAAAGATTCAAATGTTTTACTAATCCTTAAAGGTTAGGTGAACATGCTTATTTTATATTAAAAAATATGCTCAGAGTTTAATCCATAAATAAAATACAATTAAACTCAAAAGGGGCTCAATAAATATAAAAATTCAAGATTAGGTATTTGACATTATCTCAAACAAAGAATGCCTTAATCATTTTATAAATGCATGTGTAAAAGTAATCTAAAAAAGAATTAGTATAAGTTCTAGAGAAACAAACTCCATGGAAGAATATCACATACATGAAAGGAAAGACAAAGGTATAAATACTCAACATATGGCTTAAAAGCTCATAAAAGAAGTCACACTACCAATTTCAATCCATTAATTCAAAATCTATCACTATATTAATCAATTTTAAAAAGAAAAATATTTCATTCAATTATGTTATAAATCTATCAAAATCTTATTGATTCCAATTTGTGAAGAATGCAAAGTCATCATCAATGGAAAACAATTAAAAAAATTCAAAACTACTCTAAAATAAGTGAAAATTACAGTTTTTTTTAGGACATTAGATTTTAAAATTTTCCTATATATTTTTTGTTCAAAAGCACAAAAGAAAATATAAAAACTTAAAAGAAAACACTAATGTAAATATAAAACTCTCTCCCCTTACACTTAAAATTTACATTATCTTTAATGTAAAGCATATCATCATCAAGAAAGATAAAAAAAAAGAAAAATAAAAAAAGGAAAAGAGATAGCATATTTGAAAACACTTGAGTTGCCTCCCAAAAAGCACCTTTCTTTAATGTCTTCGGCTCGATGTACTAACTTCTTTTCAACTAGGACTTGCAAAACAAAAAAAAAAACTAAATATAAAAATTAAAAAACTAAAATTATCTACAAATTGGCTAACTACTCCTTAATAATGGTGCCAAAATTTTGATATGTGTTGTTGCACACCAAAATTAAATGTTGAACTTACTCAAAATCGTAGTCAATAGCAAGTCTAAGTCATACTTAAGGAAATAGAAGCCAATAACCAAAAGTACAATATTTAGTAAGGGATTTTCAAAAGCAATTTTAAATAAATAATTTAAAATAGAATTAGATATAAATTTGGAATACAAGCTCTTTGATATAAAGATGGAATACAGGATCAAGGGATTCCACACTCCAATTCTTAGATTCTTCATCATCACTCAATAATTCAATTTACAATTTAAACACTTAACTTATAAATAACCTGAAGTTGGCAATAATCATAGAAATGCAAATTAATCAAATCAAGCAACTAAGATGCATACCTATATCCTTTCCATTGTGTAAGGAGAGAAAACCAAGCTTCCAAGTTTGTAATGGCAATCCTTTGTTATTAAATCAATTCAAAACAAGTGATTGAATTCAATTAATAATAATTTTGAGCATTTAGAACAACGTTAAGCCCAATTTAACAATTCTACTTGCAACAATTGCTAAATTTGTTCTCCAATTTTTATAGACATTATAAAATGAACAAATGAAATTAAAATATTTATTTGCTACTAAGTTATAATCAATCATCCTAATTTTACAAGAGAGAATTAAGAATAATCAATTATATAGTATCAGATTACCCAGATTCATTAACAAATATGCATGATTAGTTAATCACTAAAGCAATCATAATAATTGAAGTACAAAAAATTAAGAGATGAACTAATTATAAAAAAATTGATGATAGAAGTCTCCAATCAAATAGAATTAGGAGTGCTTATACATTTGAACCTTGGTGGAAAATTAGTCACTTATGGTGGAAAAGAAAAAAAAAACTAAAATCAGTCACTCATGGTGGAATAGAAAAAAAAACTAAAAGAAGAAGAGTTTGCTATCTATAGTTGAAGCCTATGGCTTTTGAAGGTATAAATGCCTGAAATCTAATTTTCTTTGCTACAAAACCTAACAAGCTAAGTAAATAGGCCTTATAAAGAATGGTATCTTACAAATTTTAGAAGCTCATAACCTAATTTATAGATTAAATTATTGACAATGTTTTATTGTAGTAATTCTTTTATTCCAATTTCAAACACATATTTGACTATCCAAATAATATGGTTTCACTAAACTCCAAATATGAAAGTTGTTGGGTTAGGTCTAAGGCAACTCTCGGTACTAGTTTTCACCTTAATTAGACTTCTATGTCTCCAGTTATCGCCCACAAACTACACTAGCTCAAATTGGATGAAAATAAGGCATTAACTTCATGACTATTTTTTATCTTCCAACTTTCTAGAATGCACTTTAGACAAATATATGGAAGTTCTAAAACTTGTTTAAAGATTTACAAAGATGTAAAGACCACTTAATTTTGATATTTAGAAATCAAATTATAGTTAAAAACTTAAAATAGTATCAAAATTTAGCATTAACTTAACAATTTTAAAATTTTGGAAAACTATCGCCTAATCAAATAATAAGAACAAGTTCATAAAATTTAGAATATATAATGCCCTAAGAGGCATAAAATAAGAAAAGGTAATATAAACAAAATAGTACATATCAGAACCTTAGGTGTGGTGATATTTGGTGCTATACATAAAGTATATATATTTTCCCTCATTCTTTCTCTCACTTTCCCTCTTATTTGCTTCCAAGCTTAATCTCTATCTCTATCTAGCTCCCTCTACGGAACCCCAAATGACACTCTACCCTTTACTGCATGTCAATGAGCTACCGATACTATCTCAATTAATATCAAGAACAAAGAAAATGCCTTAATATTCTAGATCACAAGCTTAAAGAATAAAAAATGCCTTTTCTTTCTTCTATTTCTTAGATCTTCACATTTTCCATTCTTTCAATTTTCTTCATAAGTTTTTTTAAGAATTTCTTGTTAGTATTTCCTTTATACAACTTCTAACATTGTACTCAAGTTTTAAATGCTTATTTTGTTTGATAAAACATTGCAATGGAGACTAGAGTTAGCTAAATAACGATTAAACAAAAATATGCTTGATTGTAACGTTACTATGCATTAAAATTAATTATACACTGGCTTACAAAAATTAATGTAGTAAAAGGGCATAAACTAAGTCGTACCCTTAGTGATCCCTTAATATTATCTTTTACCATGAGTTATTAATAGTATGCAAAAAATAAAATGCATAACAAAATGCAAAAACAAATATAAAATGCTTATTTTGTTTGATAAAACATTGCAATGGAGACTGGAGTTATCTAAATAACGATTAAACAAAAATATGCTTGATTGTAACGTTGCTATGCATTAAAATTAATTATACACTGGTTTACAAAAATTAATGTAGTAAAAGGGCATAAACTAAGTCGTACCCTTAGTGATCCCTTAATATTATCTTTTACCATGAGTTATTAATAGTACACAAAAAATAAAATGCATAACAAAATGCAAAAACAAATATAAAAATTGAATGCAACAGATATAAATAGAATGAATGTAGTATATTGACAGAATATGTTATATGAATGTATAATGCTATATATTATATGTATAATTATGTAGTAACAAAATGCAAAACAAAGAATCTAAGGGGGTTTTATGAATTTAAATTGAATTGAATGTATTAAACAAAATAAAAACACAAAGCAAACAAAAAGTAAGAAAAGCATGTAACAAAACAATCAATTTAAGAAATTGAGAGCTCAAGTTAGGATTAATTATGGATCAATAAGGATTTTATTATTTTAGTTAATTCTTTAACCTTGAATTACCCAAAACCCTTACAATGATTCTTGAATCCTACACTAGATTACCATTTAGGATTTGATCAATTAAGATTAGCTTATTAAACAACCGTTATAATCCCCATGCTAGATCAAAATTAATTTAATGATTGAATTCAAATCATTTGAGAAATCAAATTAGAAAGCTCCAAATTAATCCCTTAACCCTCTACCCCTATTTGTAAAACTATGATTTATCAACCACAATTCAACATCAAAATAACAAGAAATCAAAAATCACAAAGATGAATAAATATTTGTATTAGACAAAAATTAAAACTATGAAAGAGATAAGTTTTTTTATTATTTGAAGAACTTGCATGGTAAATGTTGAAATAATTCTTCTTAAAAAATCACCTTAAATATAACAAATAGGTTTATTGCTCCAAAAAAATTATCACAAAATAAATCCATGTTGATACTTTTTTTAATCAAACCAAAATCTTCAATTTAATTGGGTCCAGTAGATTAGGTTCAAATTGAAATCGAAATGGCTACAAGGCAATTTGCTGCTATATCACCCCACATTTTAATAGCAATTTGGGTACTAATTAATTATTTATTTATGACATATCAAGTTGCATATGAATATAGATAGAAGTGTTGAATCTTGATTATAAGTTTAGGGGCTCATTCTTTATTGTACCCTTCTTAAATTTCATCCTATTAAAATTAAAATTAGGAATGCTTATACATTGGAACCTTGGAGGAAGTCATGTTGGAATAGAAAAAAAAAGTAAAAAAAGAAGAGTTTGCTATCTACAATTGTAGCCTATGACCTTTAAAGTTACAAATCCCTTAAATCTAATTTCCTTTGCTACAAAACCTAACAAGCTAAGTAAATAGACCTTATAGGGTTATAAAGAATGGTACTTCGTAAATTTTAGAAGCATAAAGCCTAATTTATGGATTAAACTATTAACATTATTTTATTATAGTAATTTTTTGCTGGGAATCGCGCATCATACATGCACAGTGAAATAAAATTTTTGCACGATTTCCACCAAGGATCCATGCGAATTTAGAATGCCATAGATTAGGGATTAGGGTTTATACCTTTCGGCCAAAAATCTTCTGACCGCTACAGCAAGTCCGATCTGCTTCCAAATCACGAACCGGAATAGAAACTAGTAAATCAGATCACCAATACAACGTTTATGTGGCTGCACCTCTGTGGTATCCACACGAACCCGTGAATCACTGATGAATGTCCGCTACAAACACCGGTTGGAATTGATCTCCTTACACCTCGTAGTGCTAGCTACGCCTCTTTAGGGATTTTGGTCAAGGAGAGGTGCTAGGGTTTTCTATGCTTTTGCTTGGGGTGCGTGAATAATGAATAGCAATCCTATTATTATCCCATAAGCCTATTTAAATAGGTGCATAGAAAAACCTAACCTATTTGGGCTTTATTCCATGTATAATTATAGACTTACTATTGGGCCTTATAATTATAACATGAATTCTCAAATATTAAGCCCAAATAATTTGGTCCATTAATTCCAAATTCACTAGGCTCTAAGTGTGCGACCCTACAGGCTTTCATTACATTGGCAATGACCATTAATCATATTAATGATCATAAACAATGATTGGTGTCTAGCAACACATCATTGTTACCCAAGTAATGAGAAAGTCGGTGATTTGACTAAACCTTCACACGTGATTATCACTTATATCCTTTTATCCTATACATCTAGATTGAGCACGAGACATGGACCGTGTCATTCCCGTATAGCCCAATCTTGAGGTTTCTTGATTCCTAAGTAAGTTGACTGAAACAAATGTAATCGACATCTCATGTTAATTCATCTGAGCATGGCCATGCATTTTCTTAGCTTTACTTAATCAAAGGGCCCATAGATGTTACTCCTGTTATATAGGATGGACAAATCCCATCTTGATCACACAAACCCCTCCGCATGATATGTGACATATCCAATATCTACCCTTGCATTCACTTAACCATTAGTGACATAGAATAGTATCAAAATATGAAACTCACATGTAGGGAACCTTGGTGATCTCAGGTCAAAGGACCATATTAATAATGATCACTAAGAACCACTTATGACACTCATATAATGATCCATGTAGTGTTTTTAATATGGGTCGGTCCAGTATACAAGTTCTCTAACTTGTACTCATGTGTAAACTTAATATCCCATATAAGTCTTCACACATGCTAGTCTTAACATATCAAAACAACCTAATCCATAATGATATATGACTAGGGACATTTAAGAATACAATTATTCTAAGGTTATTATTATAATTGAATATATTACGTAGATAATATATATAAATATAATAATTGGAATTGTCATTAAAATAACATGATTCAAAATTACAATCACCAATATAATTGGTTTTAGGGCATATACACTAACATTTTTTTATATCAATTTCCAAGACAATTCGACCATCAAAATAATGCAGTTTCATTAAACTCCAAATATGAAAGTTGTTGGGTCTAGTCTAAGGCAACTCTATGTACTAGTTTTCACTTTAATTTGACTTCTATATCTTTGGTTATAGCCTACAAACTAGACTAGCTTAACTTGGATAAAAATAGGGTATCAACTTCATGACCATTTTTTATCTTCCAAATGTTTAAACTGCACTTTAGACAAAATATGGAAGTTTTAAAACTTGTTTAAAGCATTCCAAAAATATAAAAATCACCCAATTTTGACATTTAGAACCCAAGTTATAGTTGAAAACTTGAAATAGTATCAAAATTTGACATTAACCTAACAATTTAAAAATATTGGAAAACCATCACTATATCAAATAACAAGAATAAATCCATCAAAATAAGAATATATGATGCACTAAGAGGCATAAAATAAGAGAAAGTAATATAGAGAAAATCTTACACACCAAAATCTTAGGTGCGATAAAATTTTATGCTATAGATATAGTATATATTTTCCCCTATTCTTTCTCTCACTGTCCTTCTTATTTATTTCCAAGTTTAATCTCTTTCTCTATCTAGCTCCCCCTACGAAATCCTAGATGTCCATATATCCTCTATTGCATGTCAATGAGTTACCAATACTCTTTCAATTAATATCAAGCACAAAACAAATGCCTTAATATTCTAGATCACAAGCCCAAAGCATAAGAGGTCCTTTTTCTTTCTTCTATTTCTTAGATCTACACATTCTCCATTCTTTCAATTTTCTTCAAAGTCTTTTTAGAAATGTTTTGTTAGTATTTCCTTTGTACACCTTTTGACATTGTACTCAAAGTTCAAATGCTTATTTTGTTTGATAAAACATTACAATGGAGACTAGACCTAGTTGAACAACAATTCAAGATGGAGAGAAAGCGGAAAAAAGTTCATGAAAATGGCCTTTTTCTCTCAATTCCAAGAAAGGTTTGACTAATTCTAGATAGATAGATAATATAAAGTTACAAGAAATTGACATAAAAATATGCTCAAACAAACAATCAAGGATAAAGTTATGATTTTTCAAAGTTTTTATTTCAAAATACCTATTTTTGTGAGATGTTGAATTTATTCAATTTTGATTGTAAATATTTTGGTGAGGAAGCCAAAAACCTAATGATAAAAAAATATTAGGTAAAGATTTTGCAATGATTTTTTTACTAAAAATTAATGCAAAATGTAAAAAAAATTAAATATTTTGAAAATAAAAAACCACAATTTTCAATAAAAATCCAATGTGATAACAATCTTTCATGTCAACTATACAATCGATGGCATAATAATAAATATGCAACTACACTTGATTAGAAGTGGGATAAGCGTTGGTCAAAAACTAACATCTAAGCAATTGATCACCCAAGGTCAATCAACTATTCTATAGTAATGAATGGTTTTACTACCTTCTCCATCATGTTCCTTGGCAACTTTTATGGCTTTCTAAATGAAGCAATTTCAAGTGCTTGGGTGGTAAGTACTATAACTAGTAATGTCAAGTACTTGATAACAAGTTTTACATACTTGCATAAGAATACACATACCTATATTTGTATGCAGGGATATATGCCACAGAAATATATAAAGAAAGAAAGGATTCATCAACTGATATCCAAAAACTTCCCTTCAATAAGTTTGAGGTTGTAGTGCTTGAATCCTTATTCATGCCTAGGACTTCTAATGAAGCATGCCTCTCTTTAAATCTATATGACATCACGAGAAAGAAAATCATCTTGTACAATAATGTATGTGTCATGACAAATTAGGAATATTTATGAACCATGTTTTCTTTTGGTTTGCTTTTCTTGAACTTTGTCTAAGTGTTTGTTTGGTGTGACATAAAAAGAAACAATTGATTTTAGATTCTAAACCATGGTCAAAATTTTAAAAGGATGAATCTAAAAATAACAAATATTTAAATTCAAGCAAAAGGCTAAACATATTTGAACGGAGGAAACTAAAGAATATATATATTCACAAAAAGTAAAAATCAAAAATTGAAATTAGAAGAATTTCATGTTAATAACATGCTATGAAAATAACACTAAAATGAGAGAGAAATTAATGAAGAGAATATAATAACAAAAGAAGGATTTCTCTTATTCATGAATATAAAAAACTCTTTCATGAATTTTGGTATTTATAGGCCCCATAAGCACCAGGTGATAATTAACATAATTGCTAATTAATAATTATTTATTATTAGATACCATTAAATACTGAATTAAATTTCAATTAGAATAACTAATGAATCAATTGAAGATATTTTATGGATATCTATATAAACTAATAACTATAATATTTTGTAATTTTTCCTTTAAATAGAGCAATTAACATATTTGTTTAAATTTGAATGGAAAATCTAATGCCCAAATAACAATGTTGTGTTTAGCACAATGGAATATAATGGTATTAAATGAAATCAAATGGAAAAAAAGCTATGAATAACAACAATATCCTTAAAAATAAATGAAAGTATAAAACTGAGTCCACTTATGAAAGATGGTATTTTTATTTCCTGCTTACACTACAAGAAAAAGAAGCAACAATGATGACACTTTTAACGATGACAATTTTTTGATCGCCACTAAAGTTTTTACCGATGATAATATCGTCGTTGAAGCGTAAAAAAAATTCAGGCGGGAAACATAGGCATTAGTGACAACATTTGTCATCGCTAAAGAGCTGAAAATAATTTAAGCAGGAATTGCCGACCTTCAGTGACGACAAAGTCATCACTGTAGGGTAAGCCCTTCATCGACGACACGTGTCGTCGCTGAAGTTCTGCCTCAAAAATAGCAGAAGACCTTTAGCAATGACAAATGTCATCATTGTAGGCTTCACCCCTTCACCGACGACACTGTTGTCGCTAAAGGTCAACCTCGAAAATTGAACTAGACCTTTAGCGACGACAAATATCATTGCTAAAAGGTATACCCTACAGCGATGGGTCTTTGTAATTTCCAATGTAGAGCTTTAGCAACGACAGTGTCGTCAGTGAAGGGTGGAGCCTACAGCGACGACTCTTCACCGATGATCGAGTTTTTTTGTCGTCGCTGAAGAAGTATGCCTATATATTGATTCGTGCCTCCTCACCTCTCATTTGCGCGATTACAAAGTTGGACCTGAGGTAAGTTTCTCTTATAATTTTTTCTCTAATTTAGTGTATTTATTTTTTATATATATTGATCTGTAATAATTTTTTATATTTGATGTTTTAATTTGTTAGTTATTATTGACATTCATCATTGCTCATAGGGAGTATTCAGAGTACATTCGATCAGTAGATTTTTACCGTTAAGGTATGTGAATTAAAATTTATTGTATTTTTATTGTATAATATTATATGTGAGATTAGTAATTTGCAATGAACTAATAAAATTGATAATATATTCAATTTAATATGAAATTTTGTATTATTTTGTTTTGCATGTTGTAAATATTAAGTTTGTTTAAGGAAATTTATCTTAGTATAAAATTTGTAAATATAAATTTTGTTATTATTATGTATTCCTTAAATTATAACTTTATATTATATGATATATGTATAGATTAAATTATTAGACTAATGTAAGATAGGGTTGTTACAATATTTTATCTACAAAATTTAGGATTTAGGTTGTAATTTAAGAAATTTCAAAATTATTAGTTTTGTTGAAATAATATAACAAAGGAAATTAGAATAAGTACATAAAGATAGCTTAAAATAAGAGATTATAATAATATAATCTCTTTCTTTATTAAAACTGAAATTGAAATTGAGATTGAAACTTACCAATCTAAATTATATTATTTATACCACATAATAAGAAAAATTCAACGGTACTTTAGACCACATGAAAATCGGACCTAACATTCCAAATTATATTATCTACACTATATAGAAAGAAAAATTCAACTAAACTTGATGTCACATGAAAATCACTCCATTTATGGATAAATTAAAATTACTTTTTATTTTTAAAATTAGTAAAATTTATAATTGACCAATTTTCAAGATTTATTTGTTAAAATCCAAATTAAAGCTAGACCCTACACACATTCAAAATAAATTATATTTTTATATTATTTGAAGAAGATTATATTTTGTTGGTTTCAGTGTCAAATTTGTGATTAAGTGAATTATTTTTACAATTAACAATTTCAACCGCTATGTAATGTGATTTTTTCTTGGATTAAATATTAATTTTCAAATTAAAGAACATAATTTTTTGAAATTATGAAATATTTCTCAATACTATTTCTCAATACAATAGTTAAACTTACAACAACATTCCATTAATGAATAACTTATGAAATTAACAATAACTGTACGATGGATAAAATTTGAAGCTAAATCTACTAATATTATAATCTCTTGGATATTAATTCGGTGTTATTTATTTTAAAACTTCTTAGAATTTGCTTAAATTTAAATGAAGAGAATAGAATTATCAAATATTAAAATGATAAAAATTATTTAATTTGTTTACTATTAGATTAAAAGAAATATTGAAAAACAATGGTCATCAAAACGACCTTATAATAATAGAAATCAAAAAATTATGAACTTATGATAATTTACAAGCACTCATAAAATGCACGTCTCTTTAGAGATGTTGAATCGTGCACTTTATACATATAGCAAAATAGGTTACACGTCTGAATTATCACAAATTTATTGTGAAACATAACAATTGTTATGGATATATAAAAAAATAAAAAAAATTAATCATAAGACACTTAAATAAGAATACTAATTGTTAAATAATGATTCTCATAAAATGTCATATCTTTAATTTTAATTATTGTAAATCTTTTTTTACAATAATTTTAAATAGTTCTGCATTTGCATTTACATTATAAGCTTAGACTCATTCAAGGGTTGATTGTTCTCTATACATCAATCAACCCTTGAATTATCCTGAGAAACTGGACAGTTTGAGATATGTTCTATAGTTGTTATTAGCAATTTATTTGGTAGTTGTTTGATATTGTGGGAATATCTTAGCATCCTAACTATTTTCTGGGTATAAACTATACAGTCGTATAGTTTACACACATGAAGAACCATAGGGAGATGCTGCTAAAATTTTTGCACGAAGCAAATGCTGAGCGTGGATAAATTGGACAAAAACATAACTATAGAAGTATCTCGAATGGGATAGGACCCTACCCTTCAAAGTTGGTGTGATACGGTGAATTTAGTGTACATATCAAATATTAGTCACAACATTTTATTCCATCTAAAACTATTATCTTCTTGTTCAGTGATACAATGTCCATAGATAAAAGTTGGATACATCTACCAAATCGCTTGTCGAATGAGTATTGGAATGGTGCGGTGGCATTTATTGAAAGAGCTAGACACTTTGTTGATGAAAGGGGTTTGGTGAGATGCCTATGCAAAAAGTGTGTAAACTTATTATTCCAAACATTATCAACGTTAGAGGCACATATTATAGATAATGGATTTCATCAATTATACAAAAATTAGGTACACCATGGTGAAGGGGATGTTTCAACTTCAAAAGGAACTTGAGGGGCATCTACCGACAATAAAGATGAAGTGGCAGATATTTTACACGACTTCATCGACTCTCATATACCTGAAGAAGTAGTTCGCAATGATGTGAAAAGGAGTGAGAATGCACCTGACAGAGACATTAGAGCAAACTATAGTAGTTGTGATAATCTATTTGAGCAAGTAGAAGCAGAGTTGTACCCAGGATGTTCATCATTTTCGGCCTTGAACTTTCTGGTGAAACTCATGCACTTTAAGGTTCTGCATAAGTAGACAAATAAGTCATTTGATGCTCTCTTGAAGTTATTAAAAGAGGCACTTATGAAGGATAATAAATTACCCAAATCGTACTACGATACAAGGAAATGGCTCAACAAGTTGGAATTGGGGTATGAATCAATTCATGTGTGTAAACATGACTGTGCACTTTTCTAGAGAGAACATGCTTCGAAGGATAATTGTCCAATCTGTGGGGAGAGCCGTTGGGTAGATAAAAATACGAAAGGAAAGAAGGTGCCTTAAAAGGTGGTTTGCTATTTTTCATTAACTCATTAGTTAAAACGATTGTATGGGTCGAGACACATTTCAAAGAATATGATATGGCACTACACTGGTAAGTCAAGAGATGAGGGGGTGATGCGACATCCCATTGATAGAAAAGCTTGGCAGGAGATCGATAAGAGGTATCCTAATTTCTCCACTGACCCACGCAATGTTAGGTTAGGTTTAAGTGCCGATGGATTTAATCCCTTTGGTGATAAGAGCCTATCATACAGCATGTGTCCAGTGGTGATGACCACATATAACTTGTTGTTATGGATATGCATGAATCAGTCCTTTTTCATGTTGACCCTATTAATCCCAGGACCGTAAGCACCAGCCAAGGATATCGATGTATTCTTACAACCGGTCATAGAAGAGTTGAGGCATCTCTGGGAGAGAGGAGTAGAAACTTGAGATGTGAACACAAATACTATGTTCAACATGCGAGCAGCTTTGCTATGGACTGTGAATGATTTTCCTGCTTGAAATAGTCTCTCTAGGTGGAGCGGACAAGGGTATAAAGCATGTCCTACATGCAACCTGGATACTTCATCAATCCGTCTCAGGGGAAAAATAGCTTATATTGGTCATCGTCATTAGCTACCAAGAAGTCACAAATGGAGGAGCAAAAAAGAATTTAATGGGAGGTTAGAGAGGAGGACCCCTCCTCGTCCTTTTACCAATAACATTATCATGGATTAATTAGGAAATGTGGCATGGAGGCTTCTTGGAAAACATGCTCAATTTGGTGGTGTAAAGCGAAAGAGGGGTGCTGATGAACTTAATTGAAATAAGAGAAGTATCTTTTTTTATCTCCTGTATTGGCTGACAATGAATTTAAGACATAACATTGATGTGATGCATGCTGAGAAAAATGTATGTGATAGTGTTTTGGGTACATTGTTGGATATTGAACACAAAACAAAAGATACAGATAACGCAAGACGAGATCTAGCAGAAATGAAGATAAGGCCTAACTTACATCTATATGAGTAGATGGGTTAACTATTCAAGCCCCATGCTGCATGCACGCTTAACTAGGAAGAACGAAGACGATTTTGTCAATATTTAAAAAATGTGAAATTTCCAGATAGGTTTGCTAGGAGTCTCTGGAAGAATGTTACTAATCGTGACATGAAATTGAAGGGGTTGAAATCATATGATTGTCATATTATTATCCAAAGATTGTTAGGGCCAGGAGTTCAAGCCTTTTTGCCAAAGGAATTATCGTACCCACTTGTTAAATTATGCAATTTCTTCAATCAAATATGTGCTAGAACTCTCAACAAGAAGGATATTTTGCAAGCCAAACAAGACATTATCATTATTTTATGCAAGCTTGAGAGGATATACCCTCCGGCATTCTTTGACATAATGATTCATTTGGTGATGCACTTGCCAGATGAAGCATTGGAAGGTGGACCCGTTCATTTTCAATGGATGTACCCATACGAGAGATATATAAAAAAGTTAAAGGATTATGTCTGAAATTGTGCTCAACCGGAGGGTTCGATTACATAAGGGTATATTGTTAATGAGGCATTAACATTCTTCTCTATGTACTTGGAAGGAGTGGAAACCAGATTCAATCGGCCTGATAGAAATCAAGATGTAACACCTAGTCAAACAAAAAGGACATTGTCGGTGTTCTGATCCCAGTGTCGGCCAATGGAGAAAAAGATTATTTCTCACTTCAATAAGATGGATCAAGATGTTGTAGTGTGGTACATCTTGAATAATTGTACTGCGATTGAAAAGTATCTCTAGTAAGTATCTATGATCAATTGTGTTTTTCTCTTAAATAATTATAATAAACTAAGATTCTTAGTGGTGCTGAGAACATTGACATTTTACAGAGAACCAAATTCCCCTCATGGTTTTACTCGAAGGTAAGGGTTTTTCTTCCCAAATGCACTAAACCGATAGCCTAAATGTTAACAATTACTCCTACAAATCTTTCAATATAATTCAACAAATTTATTGCACTTTTGTAAATGTACCATTTACATAGGAACGATTCGCCAGAGGCCACTGAAGAGTTACTTTCTTTAGCCTTCAGTCCTAGTTTCACTAGCATGATATACTTTACGTATATTGTGAATGGAGTTCGCTTTGTAGTCGAGACTCGAGATGAGAAGCATAAAATGAAAAACAGTGGCATTTCTGTTTTGGGTATTGATGGTAATATATTCTATGGTGTACTAGAGGAAATCGTTGAGTTAACTTATTTAAATAATTGCAATGTGACTTTATTTAAATGCAAGTGGTATGACACTGATCCTATGAAGAAGAAATTTTACAATGACAAGAATATCACAAGCATCTCCATTAATGGGCAATGGTATAAAGATGATCCTTACATACTTGCTACTTAGACAAAACAAGTATTTTACATTGAAGATCTCCTCAATGGACCAAATTGGAGGGTCGTCCATAACTTGGTGCATTGTGACATATGGGATATACCCAGTGATGCAGACAATGCACAAGACTTATTATTTCTACAAGATAGTAACTCATCTAATTTCAACCTGACAATTGATCTTGGAGATTTCCATCTAGTAGATCTAAGTAATCAATGAAGTGGACCCTCAGTCATTCCACCTTCCAGGAATGTTGGATCTGGCGAACATGGAGAAGATGCCTTCATCGATGATGACGATAGTTTCTCTGATGAAATGATGGATGATTATACGGAGGAGGGGCCTTTACAATCAAATAACGAAGGAGAAACTGATAACAATGAGTCTATTAGATTCACTGACATTTATTCAAACTAAGGATAAAATAAAATTTTTGAACTACAACTCGTACTTATGTAAGCATGATGATTTAAATAATCTATATGGTTCCTAAACCTTATACCTGATAATTTAATTTTTTTTACTGTATGTTCTTAATTAATGACTTGTATAATGTATATTAATTCAGATATGGTAGATGTCGAGGCACGACACTATCGAGGTGATGCTAGAAGCGACCCACCGCAGCATCCCACCCACATTCCATTGCAGTACAAGGCCTCAAGTATCTTTCTTTAGTTGTACATACTTGAAATTGATTAAATATCTTGTTAAAGTCATTTGATATTTTTTTTATCTATTAAAGTGACAGCTGCGAGAAAGAAGGGTCCGAATAGGTCCCTTAGGCTACATGAGAAGATAAGCCGGGGTAGGGGGAGACCGATGCCTGTACAGTTTGATACAACTGGTATATAGTATGCGGTTGGGGAGAATGCTAGTCATCTCGCTCATGACATTAGCAGCATGATTCAAGCTCACGTCCGCCTTATTATAAGTCATAACGGGCTGTACCTTAGGAGATCCGAGATAGAGTTGTGCAAGAGGTTTGCGTAAGTATTCATCTCCTCCATTTGTTGAATTAATCCTTTTAAGATTAAAATTCCTAAATATAAAACTCACAAATTTGTTAAATGTCTTCTACTGCAGTCCTACTTCGAGTTTCAGGGCATCTCTGAGAATGATTGAGATAGAGCCATTTCCAGTTTGATGCGATCTATTACAACCTGTACAGGGATTGGAAGTACAGGTTGAACAAGAACTTCTTGGAGCATGGGGGCGATCGAGACCAGGATTATGATATGGATCGTGTTAGACGTTGTGTGCCCCGATCTGTTACACCTGAGACATGGTAGAGGTGTGTCAACTTTTTTGACAGTGACGCCTATAGGGTAAGTATGACATTCAATGGGATTACCTTTTTCTTCCGTATATCTTATTTATAAACAAAAAAAAATGAATACTATTTTTTTTAATTTGCAGGAGTTGTCTGGTAGGAATGCTAATAATAGGGCGCAAAAGGTCTTGAATGATAGACATGGTTCGAAGTCTATTGTTGCACATCGATTTGATAAGGTAAATTAACTTTTTGCATTATTTTTAAATGCACATTTTGCTAGATATCTTTTTGTTTATTATTTATTTATTTTCATCATTTATTTATTTTCATCAATTTTTCCTCTTACAAAAAATGAATAGAGGAATAGAGATATTGGTGAGCTGCAGTCAGTTCCCAAAAATTTTAGGGACCGGCACACCTATAGGTCAGGGGAGCGGGTACATCCGATCCCTTAGGGATAATATGTGAGTTAGTTAAAATTTACATTTTAAATATAATTCTATGAATATATGTGATAAGAATTATTATTCTAACTTAGAGTTTTAGTAATTTAAGGTGAGGATGACTAAGCTCGTGACTCAGAACGCATAATCTAATGTATCATCCACTAGTTTGCATGTGACTCCTGTACAAATTGATAAGGCTGCCATCGCCGATGAGGTGCTTGCCACTCATCAAAGGCACAGGAAGGCTGTTAGGCGTGTGCTGGCTGGTCAGTCCTGTCAGTCGACAGGGACTTCTAGTGCTACGGCGAGCTCGCGGTCTGTGTCTTAGGTCGCTGAGTTGCAGTAAGAGCTACATCAGACTCAAGAATAGTATCAACATAGCCAGCGGTTAATTCAGGAGCAGCAGCAGCAATTGGATCATCAGCAGCAACATATTACACATCAGGAGCAGATGCGTGAGCAGATGGAGTAGCAGATTTAGACTTATCTTACCTAGATGAGTTCCATTCTTAAACAGTAGGGTATTGTCTTACCGTCGTTGCCATTTGCTGCTACTGCTACACCGCCTGGGCCGAGCAGATTTGTGAGGGCACCTGCCGCTCAACCATCTAATCCTTCTCAGCCATCACCATCGTTGTATCGTCCTTGTTGCTAGAATGATGACGATGATGATGATGATGATGATGATGATGATACATCGGCATATCTCTACTTCCCTTCTCCGTAGTATGTCATGTATACGTATATTTGCATTTCTCATATGTAGACATTTACATGAATTGTGTATATTTAATTTTTTCATAAAAATATTATATTTACAACTATTTTATAGGTATTCATTTTTTTTATGTTGGATTAAATTGTTAGACATTATTATTAGTATTATTGATGTATTATAGTTGTATAATTTCAATTGAATTAAATTAAAAAAATAAAAATATGATCCAAATGAATTCAAACAAAAAATCTTTTAAATTATGTTGTTAAATGTAATATATTATTTGAAGTATACTTAATTATAATGATAATTTCATTTTAAAATTTAAAAAAATTAAAAAAAAGGCATTAGCGGTGACACTGTCATCGTTATAGATTGAATATCACCGACGACAAAATGCATTTTCAGCGATGAAATTGTCGTTGCTAAAGGGGGGTTTTATAGCGACAACAATGTCGTCGCCAAAACCAAACCTACAGCGACGACATTATTGTCGGTAAAAATCAAAACTACACTGACGATTTCTGTCATCGCTAAATATATCTATAACGACAACAATGTTGTCGCTATAGGTACTTTTACTGACGACAATGTCGTCACTAAAATTAAAATTTCAAAATTTTTAAAAATTTTAAATTATTTTCTACGATGACATAGTCATTGCTGAAGGTGGCACTTTTAGCGATGACAATTTTGTCATCGGTGTTGGTTCTTTTAGCCATGAAACTATTCCGACGACATTTTCAACGATGACTTATGTTTTTACCAGCGACTTTGGACTCTTTACCAATGACAATTATCGTCGCTAAAGATCTTTTTTCTTGTAGTGTTATTTATAACTAACCATATAAATAATTTGTAGTTGAGGACATATATTAAATAATAAAATATTAATATAAATTACATTTTAATATATAACTTTCTTTTGCCTTGAACATATACATAATAGAAAGTTATGTAAAAATCATATACTAATACATTTATATTGTAATATTGCAATGCTAACAAAATATTAGTAACATATAAGTAAAGTAAGCCATAATTTTTGAAAAAAAATTCATTATGCTATTTGTCAAAGATCTCCAATTGAAAAAAGTTGAATACGGTTTACAATGAATAATTGTTTTGAAATTCAAAAATATTGATGAGGAAAACTTGAGATAAATCCATTCCAAAAATGATAAACAAACCATTTCATCACTTTTCCCATGAAATGGGGTTTCCATCTTTTGATAGAATGAGCATTTTCATTTCATATTACCTACCAAACAAATTTTTACCACTCCATTCAATTCTATCATATTAAACACATAGTAAAAATCTTTACCTAAGTTTTTTTCCACTAATTGAGAACGCTACTGTCCTCAAAATTCTATCTACTTATTTAATAAAGTATTAACCACATATCTACTACCCATCCAGCATGTTTAATGATGGTTGCATTGGAATAACTCAATCTCAATATTCTATATATCACCTCTTCTTATTATATAAAATATCAACCTCATTTATACTACCTATTTAACATGTATAATTATTGGTTAAATTGGAATAACTCAATTATGACCAAATTTTATAATAACCATATGACTTTGAAAGTCCTTTCGTCAGGTTGAATTGAAATTCTACTTGGTCTTAGTTATAAAATTTTTATTATTTATCTTTCTTGTATCCAAACTATGTGTTTGTATTATTATAGCGAGATTGTCATGATACGCAAAACTAATCTTTTGTGGTTGTATAGGTAATGATTCAAGGTATGAGAGAAATAATTTTGTAAATATCAATGGGAACCATGTAAGAAACTTCAACAAATATTCGGTAGAAACACAAGACAGTGTTTAAGAAGTTATAAAGCAAAGTTAGGAGCCTTTACACATTATCTCCCTCGATCTTCTTTTTACAATGCACCTCTTCTTATATGTGATTTTCATTTTTTTTTTCTGTGTATTTAGGGTTATCCACATTAAAATGCGTGTGCATCCATGTGCTATTTTAACAGAATCATACTTGTTTATTTTTCTGGGGATTTTTATCCCGACAGTTTATAATATTCAAGTTCGATTCCATGTGAATGTTACGAATGTTGATTGATGCTATGATGGAGGATGGTCGAATTTGAGTAAGAGTTGAGAGCTGCAGATAATGATAAAGGACATGAAAAAGAAAAAGCACATTTGTTAGTGTTAGACGGTATATATAATTTGTGTATTTTGAGAGTACAGTTCATTAGAATTTGATCGCCAACGTTTGAGATGAAATTATTTCATAGAAATACTATTGTTGCACTTTGACGGCGATGGTCGGCATTTACAATTGCCATTTCATGATTGATCTCATTCTATAATATGTGAAGCTAAAAGACCAAAGATGGTAAAATTTGCATCAACCACGGTAATGGATAGAATTTAACTTAAATTCTAATTGTTTTCAATCAATAATTGTGCATCATTTTGATTTATCTTCATATTCAAGTTAAACCTTAATCTAAAAGTAAACTTGTTATTGCTCTCTAAAAAATTATTCTGATATATAAATATTTGTATTAGACAAAAAATTAAAACTACGTAAGAGGTAAGTTTTTTTATTATTTGAAAAAATTACATGGGAAATGTGGAAATAATTCTTCTAGCAGTATCACCCTAAATATAACAACTAGGTTTATTGCTTCAAAAAAAATTTCTTAAAATAAAATTCCGAAATAAATCCATGTAATACTTTTTTTAATCAAACCAAAAGATTCAATTTAATTAGGTCCAGTAGATCAGGATCGAATTGAAATCGAAATGGCCACAAGGCGGGGTTTGCTACCGTATCTCCCCACATTTTAATAATAATTTGGCCACTAATTAATTATTTATTTTTGACATATCAAGTTGCATATGAATATAGACATGAGTGTTGAATCTTGATTACGAGTTTAGGGGCTCGATCTTTGCTGTACCCTTCTTAAATTTCGTCCTATTAAAATTAAAGCCCTGTTATTATTTTAATATCTTAAACCTCCCTGATGCAAATAAGAGCTTAATTTCCTATTACGTCAATTACAAATTTAAAACATATTACGCTGCGTTTGAATATAGATTGAGTTTTGAATCGCCACAATAATGGCTGTATAAAGTCATAAATTTTAATTCGCTGCTACAAAAATAGATAGATCTTTGGCTTCATTTTAATATTACTAATTATACTCATATAGTTAATTTGATTAAATGAATACATAGAATAATGATGATTCGTAATTCGGTAGTGCAAATTTCAATATATTCACATAATCATAAAATTCAATGTTTTGAAAGAAACAAAGAATACTTCGAGAATTTAATTTATAAACTAATATATGAATAAATAAATTTTTAATTTGTTGATTTAATAATATATCAATTATTTGATAAATTTCTACAATACCAAATGTATTAATTTATTGAAGTTTCACTGCGTTAAAAAGTAATTTTTTTTTTCACTTGGAACAATTCTTGAACATACATAGAATATGTTATTTTATACGTAAAATACTGGTAGATTTAATTCTTGATTCATAAAATGCCTTAAAATACAATCCATCATGAAACGGATAAGACTCCTACATGAAAATGCCAACATGGATATAGGATAATAGTGTTCCCCGAACCGACAAATAACGCAATAGAGACAGGGATCGGCTCAAGGGAATGTATTCCGGAAGCACCACCATGAAGGTGCAAGAATCCATGTGTATGCCCAGTTTTTAAGATTGCCTTGGAAGCAAAATCTCCTGCCTTCCTCATTGCCGAGTTTGAAAATACCCCACTCCCTTCCATCAGTTTTATTTAAGCCAAAACGTGTTAAAATACCTTGGAAATGATCGGAATCCCACTCATTCCACCAGGGAGTAGATTCGTCGTTGGTAAAATAAATGGCATTGCTGATTCCAACTCCGAGTTTCTTTGAAGACAACGACATCGAAGAACATCTTCCCAAGAATAGCACGCGGTCCCCCAAGGATTCAACCTTCTTCCAAGATGATTGGAAAAGATCTAATGAATACACTTCAAACTTTTTTGTCTCAAGCAAAGCGCTCGGTTTGCTGTTAAAATATCTACAAGCAAGTAAGATCTCCCCATCAGATTCCACAAGATATTTTGAAATCCGCTTTTCTTCTGGCCAATCTGCAGCTGGTATTATCTCTTCCTGAACCCCCAACATCTCTGGCATTTTTACTTCATGAAATTGTAATTCTATGTTTGATGATCTACCAAAGTGATTTTCACCTCTTTCACAGATGCTGGAGTGGATACTTTTGGCGTCAATTTGCCATATGTTGAAATTGTCCTCCACGAGATAAAACTTTCCATTGCAGAAAATAGCATCCTCGAATGGCTTACCTGTGTATTTTTGTTTAACCCATGACTTTGCCCCAGGAACCCAAAAAGCTAGCTCTCGGTAATTGCTATCCAAGAGCATGCAAATAAAGTTATTCTCAAACGGAGACCCTGAGAGCACCATCTTGTGGTAGAAGTTCGATATTCCAGGCAAAGTAACTTGGTTTCCAGTAAACGGATTCAACAAGTCAAGTTCAATAAAGAAACAGTTAACTCTTTTTACCATAATCAGCCAATCGTAAAATGATCCCCAGCAATACGTCCCATACGCTTTTGATAGATTCAACTCCAAAACCCGGTTCTCCAGCACACTGGTACAAGTTCTATTCTCTTTCCGATCCTGACCCGACTGCAAAAGCCAAGGATATCCTTGCCTTTGCCAACAGGAAGGAAGTTCTTCGCAAAGAACAGCATTCCAATTTTTACAAACCTTACTTGCGGATAAGCAATCAGTTAAACTTAGTCTGTCAGTAATCATCTCAACGATGCTCTTAGGTAGATTTGACCAATCCACATTCCTTTTCCTATGTCTTTTTTGTCTCTTCCTGTCAGTATCCATCTTGCGGATACCCCGAGGTTGATTTTTTAAACGAGATTCATTAACAGGTGTATGCATCGTCAGTTATTGACCTACAAAAACAATAAAACGCATTAAGTCACAAGGATGATGGATCACATCATATCCATGTAATGGTCATCAAAATTAGAACTCAACGCCTAAAATTGAGAGCACAAGTTTCCTGACTCATATCTAATATATCTTTCGAGGTTCTGACTTAAATGTAATGCAACATGCAGAAGTTACAGCCGAGCCTCAATGTAATTGAGAGCACAAGTTTCCTAACTCATATCTAAAAGCTTGCGTTTTGTTGAAAACCCTCAAGCCCATAGCACTGATTGCGACTCAATCAGAGCTGACACTTAAGCTTAATATAGACCATTGCATTAAATTTTCAAACATTCCATTCATGAAGCATGAAAACCCAGAAAGCAGCCACATTTTGATACCAGACCTTCCATGAATGACTGACTATAGATTTTCCATTTATCCGTGAATGCCTTAAATTCAAAATTTTCACTGACATATAAATCAAGAAAAATGCAATAATAATAATAATCACAAACCTGTTTCTTGTGAGCAAATGTCTTGAGAACGAGAAGCAGGTTGCGTGAGCCAAGCTTTACGTGGATCATTCACTAGTGTTTGAATGAAATCTTATTGGTTTTGTGTGTGCATATATATTGTGCTCATAAGATTTTTAATTCCGATCTTTCCTGTTCATTTGGTAGCGAATTCATGCATGTAATGGGACAGAGGAAAGGAAAAAAGAAATCTTTTTATTACCTTCCTGTTATTTTGATACCTGAGGATAAGATACAAATGATTTAATTTCAATAAATAACATTTTAGAATAGATAACATCTCAAAATTTTGAAAGGCATTTTGCAACAAGGGTAAAGAGAAATTGATGACTAAATTAGATGTGAAAGTAATTTACCAAAAAACATGGAAGTATTTTAATTCATTTTTTTGGTAATTAATTAATTGATTTCTCTATTAAATTATTAAATATGCATTGTGCACAATCTTACTTTTTCCTTCGCAAAAAAGTATTTATGAAATATTCTATATATTTGTAATGGAATATGCTTAGTCTTATTATACAGTGTATGATTTTGAACTAGAGAAAAGGCAAGTATAATTTTAAAGAAAGGCAATATATATATATTAACTAAAAATGTTATAAGATTATAATATGAATCGGACGTTGCACTTTCATATAAAATTTATGGAATTATTAACAAATTTGGCTTATTTTTTTATAACTATTATGTGTTGTTTATTATAATTTTTTTATTATGTAAGTAATTAATTTTTTAGTAAAGCTGAACTTCTTTTATAATATACATTCATATTTTTGCTCAACTTTACTACGTATCATCGATGACATAATTCACTAACTTCAATATAAAATTAAATGCCTTGTCTTAAGTACGTTCTTGAAAAACCTTGTATCGTTGGGTACTCCCGCAATTTTTTCAATAAAAATTGATGCTTTTTTCCAAAAAAAAACTTACTGATTTTTCATTATACGTGGCAATATCTTCATAAAAATTTTATGTATTTATCACACAAAGCACAAACATAATTACAGCTTCTCCATCTTGAAAAATTGCAAGTTTTATGACTTTATTTTGGTTAAATTTTCCTAAAACTGATCACTTTTCGGTAACAAAACCCAGAATGAAATCTCTTGTTAGATACATATGTAACTATTAAAAATAAGTGCACATTTTGTTGTTGACTTGATCTAGAACAGTAATTCCACAATGATTTAATTAAAGTGAAAACTTCGGTAAAATCCTTTTTTGTTTTAAAGTCACGACTACAGAAATGAGATATTATGTTACTCCATAGGCATTGGCACATCTTATCATTTACGTTTATACTGGAGTGATAATATTTTTAAAATTATTTAAAAAATTAAGTCAATAGGTCATAAATATAATTGATGTCTATTTAGATGTGATGATAATTTTGAAATTGTTTGAAAACTTAAGATATTGATTTTTTATTTAATCATAATCTACATCATAATATATGACATTTAAACGTTGATGGAAAAATAAGAAAACTTCAAATGTTGAATTTAGAATTAATTGATGTTTATTTGGATATGGTGGCATTTTTTAAATTATTAAAAAATTTAAGACAACAATTTTTTACTCAACCAACATTGTAATATATGACATTTGTGAGTTATAGGAAAAATGAGGAAATATAAGATGAAAGTTTTAGAACGAACTAACGTCTATTTGGACTCGATAGCTATTTTGAAAGTGTTAATAAACTTAAGACATTAATTTTTTACTCAACTAACATCAAAATGGATAACATTTAAATGTTATTAGAAAAATGATAAAACTTAAAATATCAATTTTAGAATTAATTGACATCTATTTGGATGTGATGTCATTTTTGAAATTATCAAAAAAGACTCAAGATGTTAGTTTCTTATGTAATTGATATCATAATGTATTGTATTTAGAGCTTATTAAGAAAACAAGAAAATATAAAAGTGTTAACTTTAGAATCATTCGACATCTATTTGGCTGTGATGGCATTTTTTAAGTTATTAAAAAAATTTAATATGTCACTTTTTTTTGTTAATGGACTCTAATATATATAATATTTAAGGGATGTTGGGAACATGAGAAAATTTAAAACATTGGTCCTAGAATTTACCAATGTATAATGGTATTACAAAAGTTTGGTAGAAACCTAATATGTGTTATTACACTCCAAACTTAAATACCAAACTTACTCAAAATTGTAATTAGTGACAAGTCTGAATTATACCTAAAAAAATAGAAGTCAATAATTGAAAAGAGAATATAAAGAAATGAATTTTCAAAAGTAAATTTAAATAAACAATTTAAAATAGATTTAGATGCAAACAAGAGATGGAAATCATGTTCAAGAAATTCCATACTCCAATTCTTGGATTTTTTTCTCAGGGACTCAATGATTTAATTTACAATTCAAATACTTTACCAATGAATATGTCGAAGGCAACAACAATCATACAAATGTTAAATGCAAATAAACTTGAACAAGAAACTAATTAGTCCTCTATTAGAACTCAATTCAAAATAAACAACTAAGTTCAATTAATAATTATCCCAAGAATTTAAATACAGGTCAAGCCAAATCTAATAATTCAACAGACAATAATTGCTAAATTCATTTTTTATTTCATAGGCATCATAAAATTAACAAGCCAAATGTGGATATCTGTTTGTTGCTAATTTACAGTTAATAATCCTAATTCTACAAGCGAGAATCAACAATAATCAATTATTATCACCACATTACTAAGAAAAATCAACTAATGGGCCCTTTTTGTAAATCACCAAAGCAATCATTATCAATGAAGAACTAAAATTAAAAAGATAAATGAATTATAAACAAATTAAAAATAAAATACTTAAATCAAACTAAATTAGGAATGCTTTAGCCCTTGAACCTTGAAGAAAAATCAATAACTTATGGTGGAATGCAAAGAAAACTAAAAAAAGAAAAGTTCATTGTTTGGAATTGTAGTGTTTGTCTTTGGAGGAACAAAACCTTTAAATCTAATTTCTATTCTCTTAATGTTACAAAGAATGGGGTCTTGCTAATTTTAAAAACCTATAATCTAATTTACAAATTAAACTACTAATAGCATTCTATTGCAATAACTTTTGAATGTCAGCTTTTAAGACATGTTTAATGATTAAAATGATGTAGTTTCACTATACCTCAAACACAAGAGTTGTTGGGACAAGTCTTGATATTCTTTAGGCATTAATTTCACCTCAATTGGACCTCTGAAACTGTAATTATAGGTCAAAAATCAAGATTGATTCAGCTTAGAAAAATAGAGCATTCATTTCATGATCATTTTGACCTTCCAACATCTAATCTGGGCTTTGGCAAGAACATAAAAATTTTAGAATTTCTTTTATTTTTTTCCAACAATGTAAATATCATTTAATTCTGATTTCCAGAACTCATGTTATAGTTAAAAAATCTAAAATAGTAAAAAAATCTTGTTTACAATCAATAATCCTAATTCTACGAGCAAGAATTAAAAACAATCGATTATTATCATCACATTACTAAGAATAATCAACTAATGGGCCCTTTTTGTAAATCACTAAATCAATCATTATTAATGAAGAACAAAAATTAAAGAGATAAATGAATTATAAATAAATTGAAGAGAAAAGATTCAAATCAAACCAAATTAGGAATGCTTAAGCCCTTAAACCTTGAAGAAAAATTAATCACTTATGGTGGAATGTAAAGAAAACTAGAAGAAGAAAAGTTTATTGTCTAAAGTTGTAGTCTTTGCCGTTGGAGGCACAAAACCTTTAAATATAATTTCCTTTGCTATAAAACCTAATGAGCTAAGTAAATATGCCTTCTATTGTTACAAAGAATGTGGCCTTGCTAATTTTAAAAACTCATAACCTAATTTACAACTTAACCTACAAATAGTATTTTACTACAATAACTTTTTGTACATTGCCTTTTAAGACATGTTTAACCATTGAAATGATGTAGTTTCACTAAACCCCAAATATAAAAGTTGTTAGGATAAGTCTTGGAACTCTTTAAGCATTGATTTTACCTTAATTAGGCCTCTAAAACTATAATTATGGGTAAAATATGAAGACTAATTCAACTTGGACAAAAATAGGGCATTAATTCCATGACCATTTTTTTACTTTCCAACATTTGATTTGAGCTTCAGCCAAAACATAAAATTTTTAGAATTTCTTTTAAATTTTTCAATGATTTAAAGATTATTTAATTTCAATGTCTAAAGCTTATGTTATAGATTAAAAAATCTAAAATAGTATAGAAATCTAATATTAATCAAACAATTTAAAATATTAAATAATTAAGCATATGTAATGTACTAAGAGGCATAAAATAGAAGGAAATAGTATAAACAAAATCTTACATATCAAATTTCCCCACACTTAGCCTTTGCACGACTATGAAAAACTTTATTCAAACTTAAAGAACAAAAAACTTACTCTCAAAAGGTTTCAAATCATAAAATTTATAAGCAAGAAACAATTAAAACCATCAAGAGACATAATACATCATGAACAATAATCTTGACAAATTTAAAATTAACTAACATAGTAACTTCATTTAAAAAGGTAGATTCTCCCATAACTCATTTTCTAACTCTGAAGTGTTTAGATTAAGTTTTTCACTTAACTTTAGTTTATGAAATTATGCTATCATAATCATTTTTATCATATAATCTGCATTACTTAAACCCCATGCACAATAAAAATTACAGTGATTTTATTCAAGGTTGTGACATAGCTAAGGATAAAAGGAATGAAAAATGAAGATGTGGAAGATAAACATATAGGCAATAGAGCATTTGAACCATAAACATATGGGCAAATTATGAATAACTATAACTCAACACAATAATCCAACTTTAAATTTAAATACTCATCAAGTTCTTTCGTTTTCCTTTGTTTTCAAAATCTTTTTGCATTATTCTTTTTTTCACTTTTCTTTTTTTTCTTTTTTTTCCTTTCTTTTATCATTCCTTTTTCATTTTTTTTACCTTGGTTTTTCTTTTCTCATTTTTTTCAACTAAACATTGAACTTGAAGTTGATAATTTTTCATAAAATACACATACACACTCTCACACTTATTCAAAAATTTATCTCAAAAAAATTCAAATGTTCTATTAATCTTTAAGGTTAGTGAACACATTTGTTTTATATTAGAATATGCTCATAGGCTAACCCATAAATAAAAGAGAATTAGGCTTAAAAAGGCTTAATAAATATAAAAATTAAAGGTTAGGTATTTAACAGTATCTTAAACAAAGAATGCCTTAATCATTTTATGAATGCATATGCAAAAGTAATCTTAAAAAGAATCAATGTAAGTTCTAGAAAAAGAAACTCCATGGAAGAATATCACATACAAGAAAGGAACTATGAAGGCAAAAATACTTAACATATGTCTTAAAAGCCTACAAAAGAAGTCACACTACCAATTTCAATCCACTAATTCAAAATCTATCACTATATTATTCAATTTCAAGAAACAAAATATTTCATTCAATCATGTTATGAATCTATCAAACTCTTATTGATTCTGATTTGTGAAAAATGCAAAGTCTCTATTAATGAAAAATAATTAAAACAATTCAAAAAGACTCTAAAATAAGTAAAAAAAATACTTTTTTAGCACTATAGATTTAAAAAAATTTCTAGTTATTTTTTGTTCTAAGACACAAAAGAAAATTTAAAAATTTGAAAGAAAACACAAATGAAAATATAAATTTCTCTCCCTTACACTTAAATTTTACATTGTCTTTAATGTAAAGCATATCACTATCAAGAAATATAAAAGACAAGTAAAATAAAAAAAGGACAAAGGAAAGCATAACTGAAAAACACTTGGGTTACCTCCTAAGAAGTACCTTTCTTTAACGTCTTTGGCTCAATGTAGTAACTTCCCTTCAACTAGGACTTGAAAAACATAAAAAAAATACTAAATAGAAAAATAAAACAACTAAAGTTTTCTACAAGTTAGCTAACTACTCCCTAATAACTATGCCAAAATTTTAATGCATGTTATTACACACCAAAATTATATACTGAACTTACTTAAAACCATAGTCAATGGCAAGTTTAAGTCATACTCAAGGGAATAGAAAACAATAACCAAAAGTAGAATATAATGTAAGGGATTTTCAAAAGTAATTTTAAATAAATAATTTAAAATAGTATTACATATAAAGATGGAAATCAAGCTCAAGGGATTCCACACTCTAATTCTTAGATTCTTCTTCATCACTCAATTTTTCAATTTAGAATTCAAACACTTAACTTATAATTACCTCGAAATTGGCAGTAATTATACAAATGTAGATTAATCAAATTAACCAACTAATCAATCCTCTATTACTACTCATTTCAAAACAAACAATTGAATTCAATTAATAATAATTTTGAGCATTTAGAACAAGATTAAGCCAAATTTAATAATTCTACTTGCAACAATTGCTAAATTTGTTATTTGATTTTTATAGACATTATAAAATTAACAAATGGAATTTAAATATTTATTTTCTACTAAGTTATAATCAATCATTCTAATTTTACAAGAGAAAATTAAGAATAATCAATTATATAATATCCTATTAGCAAGATTTATTAACTAATAGGCCCGATTAGTTAATCACTAAGCAATCATAATCATTAAAGAATGGAAAATTAAGAGATGAACTAATTATAAAAAATTGATGATAGAAGTCTCCAAACAAACAAAATTAGGAGTGCCTATACATTTGAACCTTGGAAGAAAATCAATCCTTTGTGGTGGAATAAAAAAAATGTAAAAGAAGAAGAGTTTACTATCTACAATTGTAGCTTATGGCCTTTAGAGGTACAAATCCTTTAAATCTAATTTCCTTTGCTACAAAACTTAATCAGCTAAGTAAATAGGCCCTATAAAGCACTAAAAGACATAAAATAAGAAAAGGTAATATAGACAAAATCTTACATATCAAAACCTTAGATGCACGATGATATTTTATGCTATAGATAAAGTATATATTTTTTCCCTTATTCTTTCTCTCACTTTCCCTTTTATTTATTTCCAAGCTTAATTTTTATCTCTATTTAGCTCCCTCTATGAAACCCTAAATGTTCCTTTATCCTCTACTACATGTCAATGACTTATCGATACTCTATCAATTAATATCAAGAACAAAGAAAATGCCATAATATTCTAGATCACAAGCTCAAAGAATAAAAGGTGCCTTTTCTTTTTTCTATTTCTTAGATCTTCACGATTTCCATTCTTTCAATTTTCTTCATAAGTTTTTTTAAGAATGTTTTCTTAGTATCTCCTTTATATAACTTCTGATGTTTTACTTGAGTTTTAAATGCTTATTTTATTTGATAAAACATTATAGTGGAGATAGGAGCTAGCTAAACAAAATTCAAGATGGAGATAAAGTGGAAAAAGTTCATGAAAATGGCCTTTTTCTCTCAATTCCAAGAAAGGTTTGACATATTCTAGATAGATAGATATTATAGAGTTACAAGAAATTGACATAAAAATATGCTTGATTGAAATGCCATTAAGCATGAAAATTAATCATATACTAGTTTGCAAAAATTAATATAGTAAAATGACACAAACCAGGTCATACCCCTAGTGATCCCTTGATATTATCTTTTAATATGATTTGCTAATAGTAAGTAAAAATAAAATGCACGACAGAATGTAAAAACAAATATAAAAATAGAATGTAATAGATGCAAACACAATAAATGTAGTATGCTGATAAAATATGTTGTATGAATGCTAATGCAATATGCTATATGTAGAATTATGTAGTAATAGAATGCAAAACACAAAATTAGGAGGTTTGTGAATTTAAATTGAATTAAATTTATTAAATAGAATAAAAACATAGAACAAACAAAAAGTAAGAAAACCAATGTAGCAAAATATTTAATTCAATGAATTGAGAGCTCTAGTTTGAATTAATCATGGATCAATTAGGATTTAATTTTTCTAATTAATTCTTTAACCTTAAATTATCTGGAATCCTTGCAATAATTCTTAAATCCTATGCTAGATTACCATTTAGGATTTAATCAATTAAGATTAGCTGACTAAGTAATCACTATAATCCCTACGTTAAATCAAAATTATTTTAATGATAGAATTCAATTAAATTGAAAAATTAAATTAGAAACTTCCAAATTAATCCCTTAACCCTCTGGCCTTATTTGTAAAATCATCATTTATCAATCATAATTCAATATCAAAATAATAAGAAATAAAAAATCACAAAGATGAAATTAGTTATACCAATTCAACATTGAACACAAGCAATTTTAAGAATTCAACACAACTAAATAAGGAAAGAGAAAAATTAATTAAAGAAAGTCAATATTACAATTTATGATCTCATAATCTATAAGGGAAAAGCCTCAAACTCCTTGAATTAACTTTGAATTTAAGCTTCCATTGATGAAGAAGAAAAGAGAAAATAAGAAAAAAAAGAGTAAAAATGTCTGCTAAGTTTGCAGAAGTCTCTAAAGTCTAATGAGTTCTCTTTATTTATTTGACCTGATTAACCTAAAACCCTACTCAACTTGGAGTTTATATCTTTTAAGATTACAATAATAGGGCCTTATTAATTTTTAGAAGCCCAAACATACTTTTAACAAGATAATTAACTTTAATAGTTACATTAGTGAATTCTTGTAAGTCTAAATTCCAACTAATTTAAGACCACTAAAACAAGGTAATTTAGGTAATTCATAAACATCAAAGTTCTAGGCATATGTCTTATAAAAAATTAGGCACTAGTTTCAGATTAATCTGACCTCTATAGCTCTAAATATGGCCAAAATATAAAGGTTGGCTTAGTTAGGACAAAGACTCGACTTCTACTTCTCAACCAAATATGACTTCCAAAATATTTAAATTGAGCTTAGGCCAAAACATAAAAAATATAAATCTCTCTTTAAGCTTTGTAACAATATAAATATTGCTTGAATTTAACATCTGGAGCCTAAGATATAGCTAAGAAATATAAACAATATCAAAATCCAGCATTAACTAAGTAAAATCAACCTAAAATTATAAAACAAGGCCAATTCTGTAAAATTAAAAATATGTAACCCACTAAGAGACATAAAATAGGAAAAAAATTAAAATAGCATAAATTTTTCTCATTAATTTTCCCCACACATAGCTCTTGCACATCCTCGAGCAAGACATAACTTTATTAAAAGCTAAGAAATAAAAAACTTTACTTTCCAAAAACTTAGTCACAAATCCACAAGTAAGAGACATAAAAACTAGCATGAAACATAACACATCATGAAGAAAAATCTTGACAAACATAGAGTTGACCAACATAGCAACTTCATTTAAAATGAGTAGATTAAATTGACAGATTCTCATAAGATTTACTCTCCAACTCTTAAGTGTTTGGGGTAAGTGTTTCACTCAAATTCTTTCTATAAAATTACTCTACTATAAGCTTGCTAATCATCTAATCTTTGTTACTCAAGTTACATGCACAACACAAATAAAAAAAATCACTTTATTCAAGGTTGTAATAGGGCTAAGAGAAAGGAAAGGAAAGGAAAAATAAGGATATGAGAGGTTAAAAACTAAAGAAATTAATAGAGCATTTGAATTATGAACAAATAGGCAAATCATAACCAGTTACAACTCAACATATCTAACCGAATTTAAATTTAAATTTAAATACTCATCAACTTCTTTATTTTTTTCCTTTCTTTCTTCTTTTCTTTTTTTTAAAAAAAATAATTCAATTTGAATTTTTTTCTTTCTTTTTTCTCATTTTCTTTTTTTTTTCACTTTTCACTTTTTTATTTTTTATTTATTTTTTACTGCTCTTTTTTTCTCATTTTCTTTAACTAACCTTCGATGAGTTTTAAAACATATAAACACACATACCTCCACACATGTACAAGAGCCCTTCTCATAAAAATTTAAATACTTTACTAATCTTCAAGCTTAGATAAAGATACTTATTTTTCATTGAAAAAATACACTTGTGGGTTAATCAACAAAGAAAAAGTAATAAAAGCTTAAGGAGGTTTACAATGATAAAAATTTAAAGGTTTGCTTTATGGCTTTAACTTAAAAGAAAGAATGCCTTTACCATTTTTTTGCATATATGTGCAAAATGTAATTTCAAAAAAAATCAAGAGCAAGTTCTAAAGGAACAAATCATGAAAAATATCACATAAGAAAGAAAGAGAATAATATGAATTTTTAATAAAAGGCTTAAAATCTCATAAGGAAAATCAAGCCACTAAGTTGAATCTACCAATTCAAAATTCATCATCAAATCAATTAGTTTCAAGAAGCAAAATCATTCATTCAATCATATTATGAATTCTATCTAACTTCAATTGAATCCTACTCATGTAAATGCAAAATTTCCATCAATGGAAACCACTAAAAAGGCTAAAAAAGGACTTAAAAATAAGTGAAAACATAAATTCTTTTTTATTTTTTTTTTGTTTCTAATTTTTTTGAAAACATTGAACAACATTAAATGAAAATACAAGGCAAAAAGCAAATTTTAAAGTCTCACCTTCACACTTAAATTTTGCTCTGTTCTCAATATAAAGCATATCAATATCATTAAAAAAATTATCAAATAATATAAAGACAAGGAAAATAAAAGAGAAGGGTAAGAGAAAGCAAATCTAAAGTATTTTTTGTAATGTCTTTAGCTAGATCATAGCTTTAATTACTTTAACCAGAATCTACATGAGGATTAGCTACCTCCTTTGGTTTGACATGGCTACCCTTAAAATCAACCATGAAAAAGATACTTTGACAATTAGGATCATCCACTGTAAATTCTCAAAGTGCTATTCTTAAATTACTTTTACTTGAATGTTCAAAATTATCTAGTAAGACAAATTCAACATGATTAATAAAATGGTGAAAATGATCGATGTAAAAACATTTTTTTCTATTTTAAAGGAGAAATATCCTCATCATCTTATTTTTTGTAATTTTTGAATTAATACTATTATTTTCATCTAAAAATGTAGAAATTTCAAAACAAATAGGACACTTAAAATCTCTATCTTTGCAGGTACATTCATAGTTACTAATATAATTCATAAATTTAGAAAATTCAAGAAACTCAGTAAGTAGTTCATCAAGGATAGCATTAACATATAATTCAAAATTAGCATATGAAAAACTAGTAAATTTAGAAATAGAAATGTCATAATTAGAAATAGCACTAGAAATAGCACAATTAGCAACAACAAAATGAAACTAGAAAATTAAGAATTAAAAATAGCTACATAAGAAGGATTAGAAAGAGGGTTATCATGCAACCAAGGCTCCAAAGTTTAAAGAAAGGATATAAAATTATCTTACATAGCCTCAGAGATGTCAAACTTAGTTGTAACACCATCAAACTCCATAGTTAATGTTACATCTCAAATACTAATCATGATTTTTGTTGTCTTAAGAAAAGGCCGGCTAAAAATAATTGGTGAAAAAATATTAGAATCCTTATTTTCCATTTTCAAAATATAGAAATTTATTGGAAATATGAGGTTATTAACTTACACTAAAATATCTTTAACAATACCTAAAGGGTAAATGTTAGATTTATTAGCTAATTGAACAGCAATCTTCATTTCTTTTAGAACTTCTAAATTCAAAGCATTGAAAACAAAAAGAAGCATGACATTAATGAATGCTCCTAAGTTTAACATAGCATGCTCTATTTTTGTTTTGCCTATAACACATGAGATGGTAAATATGCTTGAATCTTTGCATTTTATTTGTAATTTTCTTTGAATGATGGCAAACAAATTTTCCTCTACACTTACTTTCTCATCCATCTTTAATTTTCTTTTATTAATGCACAAATTTTTCAAGAAGTTAGCATACCTTGGAATTTTTTTTATCAAATCTAGTAAAGATATGTTAACTTCTATTTTTAAAGGACTCTAAAATCTAATTTTTCATTTTCCTTTTTCTTTTAATGAAAAAGTCTTCTACTTAGAAAAGGGAGGAGATTGGAAAATTAGTGGAAATGGGAGAAGAATTCACCACACCATCATTGTGTTTTTGCTATTTTTCTAGTTTATTCTACTTTTTCTCTTTTAGTTGTTTTTGTTGGTTCTGCTCTGGTTGATTTCTTATTTCTAGTTAGTTTCTTTCTAGTTTATGGCTTGGTTTTAATTGTGAGGATGAAGGATTATCCACTTGCTTGCCACTTTTAAGCATCATGGCAATCACTATTTCCTTGTTTCTTATATTGCTACAAGATGACTGATTTGATCTTTATGCCTTAAGCTCACTTACTTTAGAAGTTAATTAGCCAATATGAGTTTACAAGTTTGTAATGGTAGCCTTTATCCTTTGTTGGAATTGTAAGTTATTAGCAATCATTTACTTGACTAAATCTTCAAATGTCGGCTAAGAGTAAGCTACAATTGAATCTGGTTGATTGATAGGATTTGATTACATCTTGTTATATACAAGAGAAGGATATTGATTTTGGCTTGCATTGCTATTATATTTGAAATTCTAGTTATGATACTGGTAATACTAGTTAGGTTACTACTACTAGTATAGATGAAGTTACTGGTGGTATTGTGGTTTAGTAGGATAAATGGTTGTTGTATAAGGTATAGGAAGAGGACACTCATCATCTTCTAATATTAGATAGCACTTAGTATGATGATTTAAGTAGGAGCAAATCCCATAAAGCTTTGTAGGTAAAATAACTTGGAATTATTATTATTGTCCCATAACCATTTGCCTAAAAAGGAATGTCAGTTCATCCAATCTATTTTCCAATCTTTGCTAGTTTGAATTTGAGAAATTTATCTCATTCATGCCTCTAGTTATAGTAGCCATAATTCTAGTTCTAAACTATTGAGAGTTGGCTGCCATATTTGCTATCAAGTCTTTAAATGCCATTGGAGTCTTATCTATTAAGGCACCATCACTTGTTGCATCTATTATACTTCTATCCATAGGTAATAAACCTTCATAAAAGTATTGGATAAGGAGTTGGTCTTTAATTTATTGGTAAAAGTAACTTGCACAAAACTTATTGAATCTTTCCTAATATTTATATAGTTTTTTCCATTTAACTGTCTAATTCTACAAATCTCTTTCCTTATTGCAATAACTTTAGATGCAGGAAAAAAAATTTCTAGGAAAAGTTATTTCATATCATGCTAACTTGTAATAAAATCTATTAGGGTGTGTATTGTAATAATCAATCATAAGATTATTGTAATAATGCACAATGTATCATCTTTTATTTTAAGCAATGCAATTATTATATTTTGTTTCATTTTAATATTTGCACAATTTATAGCTTAATATAATAATTATCTCTGAAATAGTTTTACTATTCCTAAAATGTATATAATTAAGTATTATTGAGAAAGGAATAGCAATAATGCATTGAGATTATCATGTATAGTGATTGATGATTATGTATTATGGATATATGATATCAATTCAATACATAGGTACATTGTTAGTGAACAAATGTACTGGACTAATCTACTGTGAGAATACTACATGGTTCATCACATGTCATTAATTATTCTTATGTGACTACATTGCACATAATCTTTTAATCTAAAGTCATTACTGTTCTTTACATGAGGAGTCACACATTTTGATGCCATCCTATATCGCCTTTAATCAGGATGACACATAGGACATTGATTGGGTGTGTCATGAATCATGCAAAAAGATGTAAGTGATGTAGATGGAATTTTGTCCTCTTATATAGAATGAGTGATATCCTTGGACCCTTTGATTAAACAAGACTACGAAATGTATGGTCATGCTCAAATGGATCAATATGTGATATTAATAATTTGTTTAAGTTAGTATACTTGATATCAAGAAATGTGAATTGAACATTGAAAAGAATAACACATTTCATGCATTTAGTTCGATTTGGATAGTGTTATTCATACATTAGGTGAATTTTGAATCATAAACATTCTTACTACTTGGGTGGCAATAATGTATTGCTAGATATTGCTTACCATTTATGATCTACTAATGTGTCATTACTAACATAGTAAGAACCTACAAAGTTACACAAAAGGAGTAAGAATGAGATAGTAATTAATTAGTTTTTTAGTTAAACTGAAAACTTATTAATTGGGCTTGTTATTTAGTGTATATATATATATTATCAAAGTAATAATATATAATATTCGTGTAATATATATTATATTATATTATCTTATATTAAAGTAATATTAGATAATTATATTATGGGATAATGTTATTATCCAATAATATTTAGTTATTAATTTAAAGTAATATTAGACAACTAACGGATAAGCCCTATCTTTCCTCACTCTCACCATGATAAGGATAAGGTATTTATGGTTGAGTGAAATTAAAATTGGAAGTAGTTATCCTAGTAGGACTAGGAAAGTGGTGTGCTTTTAGCTTTATAACGAGGTATGAACGCATCATTTTTTTAGAAAAAAAATTACCACTAGAAAATATGCACATAACCCTAATCCCTTGTGAGAGAGAAGTTTCCTAGCTGATTTATGGAAATTGAAAAGTCATCATTCACTCCATGTAGATATCATAAAGACATCATTCACTCCATGTAGATATCGTAAAGACATCATCACCTGATTGTGCATGTGATTCAGATTTGTACTTTAAGAGGTAATCCTTGATTCTTAATCTATGTTCCTATGTATTAATTCTGGGAAGGTTTCACATAACATAAATCATAAAAATCCATTGTGCTTAAATATATGTGACACCCAATAGATCCAAGTTAAAGGTAGTAAAGCCAATCTTTAGCAGCATCAGTAATGGAAAAAAGGAAGGCCCTCAAGAAATTCCTTATTAAGCACACCACATGAAATTCCTTGAAATGCTTGTGAGGATCTTCACCTACAAGACCATGAAACCTTGGAAGCAAATGTATCAGACCAAACTTGAGCTCAAAGTCAGCTTCTAAATCTAGATATTAGATGCCTAATGATTGACATGTGACATCAAGGGTAGCCAATTCTTTCAAAGTCCTATTGTTATTAGCCATGGTTTTAGAAGTATCTAAAGGTACAAAATAGAAAGTCAGAAGGCTAGAACTACCTATATTTTTACTTCTACGAAGGGAATGAAAAGTCATATCAATTTTAAAATCAAAATCAAACAATTCAATAGTAGATCTTCTTATCATACACTATCACTACAAAACACTACACTAAATAGACTATATAAGCACTATAGGAATGCGGAAACACTAAAATGCAAATATAATATGAAAAATCAACCTAAACACATCTAATTAACCTATTTAGACATTTTAAAAAATTATGGGACCATCATAGAAAGTTTGATGTAATCATGTAAAACCTAAAAATGTAATAAAAATATTTTAAAAAATTAAAAAAGGGTTAAATAGTGGAATTTGGCTAAAAAACTATGTAACTTTTGATGAGAAAAATCAAAACTAGCTCTTATAAAATTTTTAGCTCAATTAGAGCTAGTGAGATTAGGGTGGTTCTTAAGGGTAACGTGCAAAATTGTGTAAAATCTATTTTCTTAGGTTAGAAACCTCTATTTTAATGTTAGATGAAGTAAAATATGATGAATTAAGATGGAGGAACACTCAAAAATCAAAGAATGCAAAAGAAGCTAGTATATGCAGAAAATTGTAACATCATAAAATGCAAGGCCATAATATATGCAATCTACTAGTTGGAATGCTTGAATAATTATGTAATATATTCCCAATAATATATAGGAAAAGATAAATTCAAGAGGATACTCAATAATGGTGTCAAAATTTTAATTACAATGCCGTTATAAACTAAAATTAATTATATACTAGTTTGTAGAAATTAATGCAATAAAGTGGCATAAACCAAATCATACCTATAGTGATCCTTTGATATTATCTTTTATTATAAGTTATTGACAATATGCAAAAAAAAAATGCACAACAAAATGCAAAAACCAATATAAAAATAGAATGCAACAGATATAAATAGAATGAATGTAGTATACTAATAGAATATGTTGTATGTAGAATTATGCAGTGACAAAATGCAAAACATAGAATTATGAGGGTTTGTGAATTTAAATTAAATTGAATGTATTTAACAGAATAAACATGCAAAGCAAATAAAAAGTAAGAAAACTAATGTACCAAAATAGTTAATTCAAGGAAATAAAAGCTCTAGTTTATATTAATCATGGATCAATTAGATTTTGACTTTTCTAGTTAATTCATTAACCTTGAATTACTCGAAACCCCACAATACTTCTTAAATTTTATGCTAGATTACCATTTAGGATTTGATCAATTTGAATTAGTTGATTAAGCAACCGCTATAATCTCTACACTAGATTAAAATTAATTTAATAATAGAATTCAATTGAATTAATAAATTGAATTAGAATCTTCCAAATTAATCCCTTGACCCTCTATTTTATATGTAAAATTGTGATTTGCCAACCATAATTCAACATCAAGATAATAAGAAATCAAAAATCACAAAGATGAACATTAATTATACCAAATCAACATCGAACACTAGTAATTTCAGGAATTCAACGTAAGTAAATATGGGAAGAGAAAATCAATTAAAGTTAATATTACAATTTATAATCTTACAATACATAATAAGAGAGCCTTAAACTCTTTGAATTAAATTCAAATTTAAGCTTTCATTAATGAAGAACAAAAATGAAAACAAGAAAAAGGAGAGCAAAATGTTAAATTTGTATAAGTCTCTAAAGTCTAATGAGTTCTCCTAATTTATTTGACCTAATTAACCTAAAACCCTATTAGACATAAATTGTATACCTCTTAAGATTACAATAATGAGGCCTTCTTAATTTTTAGAAGCTTAGAAATATTTTTAACAAAATAATTAACTCTAATAATTACAGCAGTGAATTCCCATAGGTCTAACTTCCAACTAACTTAAGACAACTAAAATAAGATAATTTGGTAATCTATAAATATCAAATTTGTAAACATGTGTCTTATGTGAATTTGGCCTCTAGTTTCAGGTTAATTGAATATCTATCACTCCAGATATGACCCAAATACAAAGGTGGGCTCAGCTGGGATAGAGACACGACTTCTACTTCTGAATCATATATAACCTCCAAAATGTTTGAATTAGGCTTGAGCCAAAACATTAAACTTGTAGATCTCTCTTTAAGCTTTTTAAGATAAAGATTGCCTCAATCTAACATATAAAACTCAAGATATAATTGAAAAATAGAAATATTGTCAAAATCTAACATTAAATGAATAAATGCAAAATATTGTAAAATCAATCCAAAATTATAAAATAAGGCTAATTATGTGAAATTAAGCATATGTAACCTACTAAGAGATATAAAATAAAAGAAAATAAAATAGTAAATATTTTTTTCATCAATGCTCATACAAACGGGCGAAGTTATGATCTTTCAAAGTTTTTAATTTAAAATACATATTTTTGTGAGATGTTGAATTTATTCAATTTTGATCATAAGTATTCTAGTGAGGAAGCCAAAAACCTAATAAAAAAATATTAGGCAAAGATTTGACATTGATTTTTTAACTAAAAATCAACGTGAAATGTAAAAAAAATAAATATTTTGAAAAGAAAAGACATTAATTTTCAATAAAAATCCAACATGATAGTAATATTTCACGTCAAGCATACAATCGATGTCATAACAATGAATATAGAACAATGCCTAATTAGAAATGGGATAAGCATTGGTTGAAAATTGATATCTAAGCAATTAAGCACCCAAGGTCAATTGACTATTATATAATAGTGAATGGTTTTAGTACCTTCTCCATCATGTTCCTTGGCAACTTTTATGGCACTAAATGAACCAATTTCATGTGCTTGGGTGGTAAATACTATAACTAGTAAAATGAAGTACTTGATAACAATTTTGACATACTCGTATACGATTACACATGACTATATGTAGGTATATTGTTATTTGTGCCACAAAAATATACAAAAAAAAGATTCATCAATTGATGTCTCAAGACTTCCTTTCAATAAGTTCGATGTTGTACTGCTTGGATTCCTATTCATGCCTAGGACTTCTATTCAAATTGGAAGAATTTCATGCTGATAACATGCTCATGATAACAACACTAAAATGATAGAGAAATTGATGAAAAGAATATAATAACACAAGAAGGATTTCTCTTATTCATGAATGTATAAAACTCTTTCATAAGCTTTGGTATTTATAGGCCCCTTAAGCACCAAGTGATAATTAATACAATTGCTAATGGTAATTTCTTTTAACTGATAATTATCACTTATTGATAATTATTTATTATGAATTACAACCAGATATTGAATAAATCTCAATTATAATAACTAATAAATCAATTGAAGATATTTTACAGATATCTACATAAACAAATAACTCTAATATTTTGTAATTTTTCCTTTAAATAGAGTAGTTAATATATTTGTTTAAGTCTAAATGGAAAACCTTATGCCAAAATACCTATGTTGTGTTTGGCACAATAGAATATGATGGAATTGAATGAAATGAAATGGAAAAAAGATATGAATAACAACAATATCCTTAAAAATAAATGAAAGTATAAAACTGAGTCCACTTCTAAAAGACAGTGTTGTTATTTTTTCCTTATTTATAACTAACCATATAAATAATTTGTAGTTGAGCATATATATATATTAAATAATAAAATAGTAATATAAATTACATTTTAATATATAAGTTTCTTTTGCTATGAATATATACATAATAAGTTATGTAAAAATCATAGATTAATACATTTATATTGTAATATTGTAATGCTAACAAAATATTAATAACATATAAGTAAAATAAGCCATAATTTTTGAAAAAATTCATTACGCTATTTGCCAAAAATCACCAATTAAAAAAAAAGTTGAATAGGGTTTACAATGAAGGATTGTTTTGGAATTCAAAAATATTGATGAGGAAAACTTGTAATAAATCCATTCCAAAAATGATAAACTAATTATTTCATCACTTTTCCCATGAAATGAGCTTTCTATCTTTTGATAGAATGAGCGTTACCATTTCATATTACTTACTAAACAAACATTTCCCATTCCATTTGATTCTATCACATTAAACACATAGTAAAAATCTTTAGCTAAGTTTTTTTCCATTAATTGAGAATGCCAATGTCCTCAAAATTCTATCTACTTATTTAATAAAATATGAACCACATATATGCTACCCATCTAGGATGTCAAAAGATGGGTTACACTGGAATAATTCAATGTTAATATTCTATATATTATCTTTTCTTATTTTATAAAATATCAACCTCATGTATACTACCCATTTAAAATGTATAATTATTGGTTAAATTGGAACAACTCAATGAGCTAATAGTTTATTTAAGACCAAATTTTATAATAACCATATGACTTTGAAAGTCCTTTCGTCAGGTTGAATTGAAATTCTACTTGGTCTTAGTTATAAAATTTTTATTATTTATCTTTCTTGTATCCAAACTATGTGTTTGTATTATTATAGCGAGATTGTCATAATGTCACGATACGCAAAACTAATCTTCAATGATTCAAGGTATGAGAGAAATAATTTTGTAAATATCAATGGGAACCATGTAAGAAACTTCAACAAATATTCGGTAGAAACACAAGACAGTGTTTAAGAAGTTATAAAGCAAAGTTAGGAGCCTTTACACATTATCTCCCTCAATCTTCTTTTTACAATGCACCTCTTCTTATATGTGATTTTCATTTTTTTTTCTGTGTATTTAGGGTTATCCACATTAAAATGCGTGTGCATCCATGTGCTATTTTAACAGAATCATACTTGTTTATTTTTCTGGGGATTTTTATCCCGACAGTTTATAATATTCAAGTTCGATTCCATGTGAATGTTACGAATGTCGATTGATGCTATGATGGAGGATGGTCGAATTTGAGTAAGAGTTGAGAGCTGCAGATAATGATAAAGGACATGAAAAAGAAAAAGCACATTTGTTAGTGTTAGACGGTATATATAATTTGTGTATTTTGAGAGTACAGTTCATTAGAATTTGATCGCCAACGTTTGAGATGAAATTATTTCATAGAAATACTATTGTTGTACTTTGACGGCGATGGTCGGCATTTACAATTGCCATTTCATGATTGATCTCATTCTATAATATGTGAAGCTAAAAGACCAAAGATGGTAAAATTTGCATCAACCATGGTAATGGATAGAATTTAACTTAAATTCTAATTGTTTTCAATCAATAATTGTGCATCATTTTGATTTATCTTCATATTCAAGTTAAACCTTAATCTAAAAGTAAACTTGTTATTGCCCTCGGAACAATTATTCTGATATATAAATATTTGTATTAGACAAAAAATTAAAACTACTTAAGAGGTAAGTTTTTTTATTATTTGAAAAAATTACATGGGAAATGTGGAAATAATTCTTCTAGCAGTATCACCCTAAATATAACAACTAGGTTTATTGCTCCAAAAAAAAATTTCTTAAAATAAAATTCCGAAATAAATCCATGTAATACTTTTTTTTAATCAAACCAAAAGATTCAATTTAATTAGGTCCAGTAGATCAGGATCGAATTGAAATCGAAATGGCCACAAGGCGGGGTTTGCTACCGTATCTCCCCACATTTTAATAATATTTTGGCCACTAATTAATTATTTATTTTTGACATATCAAGTTGCATATGAATATAGACATGAGTGTTGAATCTTGATTACGAGTTTAGGGGCTCGATCTTTGCTGTACCCTTCTTAAATTTCGTCCTATTAAAATTAAAGCCCTGTTATTATTTTAATATCTTAAACCTCCCTGATGCAAATAAGAGCTTAATTTCCTATTACGTCAATTACAAATTTAAAACATATTACGCTGCGTTTGAATATAGATTGAGTTTTGAATCGCCACAATAATGGCTGTATAAAGTCATAAATTTTAATTCGCTGCTACAAAAATAGATAGATCTTTGGCTTCATTTTAATATTACTAATTATACTCATATAGTTAATTTGATTAAATGAATACATAGAATAATGATGATTCGTAATTCGGTAGTGCAAATTTCAATATATTCACATAATCATAAAATTCAATGTTTTGAAAGAAACAAAGAATACTTCGAGAATTTAATTTATAAACTAATATATGAATAAATAAATTTTTAATTTGTTGATTTAATAATATATCAATTATTTGATAAATTTCTACAATACCAAATGTATTAATTTATTGAAGTTTCACTGCGTTAAAAAGTAATTTTTTTTTTCACTTGGAACAATTCTTGAACATACATAGAATATGTTATTTTATACGTAAAATACTGGTAGATTTAATTCTTGATTCATAAAATGCCTTAAAATACAATCCATCATGAAACGGATAAGACTCCTACATGAAAATGCCAACATGGATATAGGATAATAGTGTTCCCCGAACCGACAAATAACGCAATAGAGACAGGGATCGGCTCAAGGGAATGTATTCCGGAAGCACCACCATGAAGGTGCAAGAATCCATGTGTATGCCCAGTTTTTAAGATTGCCTTGGAAGCAAAATCTCCTGCCTTCCTCATTGCCGAGTTTGAAAATACCCCACTCCCTTCCATCAGTTTTATTTAAGCCAAAACGTGTTAAAATACCTTGGAAATGATCGGAATCCCACTCATTCCACCAGGGAGTAGATTCGTCGTTGGTAAAATAAATGGCATTGCTGATTCCAACTCCGAGTTTCTTTGAAGACAACGACATCGAAGAACATCTTCCCAAGAATAGCACGCGGTCCCCCAAGGATTCAACCTTCTTCCAAGATGATTGGAAAAGATCTAATGAATACACTTCAAACTTTTTTGTCTCAAGCAAAGCGCTCGGTTTGCTGTTAAAATATCTACAAGCAAGTAAGATCTCCCCATCAGATTCCACAAGATATTTTGAAATCCGCTTTTCTTCTGGCCAATCTGCAGCTGGTATTATCTCTTCCTGAACCCCCAACATCTCTGGCATTTTTACTTCATGAAATTGTAATTCTATGTTTGATGATCTACCAAAGTGATTTTCACCTCTTTCACAGATGCTGGAGTGGATACTTTTGGCGTCAATTTGCCATATGTTGAAATTGTCCTCCACGAGATAAAACTTTCCATCGCAGAAAATAGCATCCTCGAATGGCTTACCTGTGTATTTTTGTTTAACCCATGACTTTGCCCCAGGAACCCAAAAAGCTAGCTCTCGGTAATTGCTATCCAAGAGCATGCAAATAAAGTTATTCTCAAACGGAGACCCTGAGAGCACCATCTTGTGGTAGAAGTTCGATATTCCAGGCAAAGTAACTTGGTTTCCAGTAAACGGATTCAACAAGTCAAGTTCAATAAAGAAACAGTTAACTCTTTTTACCATAATCAGCCAATCGTAAAATGATCCCCAGCAATACGTCCCATACGCTTTTGATAGATTCAACTCCAAAACCCGGTTCTCCAGCACACTGGTACAAGTTCTATTCTCTTTCCGATCCTGACCCGACTGCAAAAGCCAAGGATATCCTTGCCTTTGCCAACAGGAAGGAAGTTCTTCGCAAAGAACAGCATTCCAATTTTTACAAACCTTACTTGCGGATAAGCAATCAGTTAAACTTAGTCTGTCAGTAATCATCTCAACGATGCTCTTAGGTAGATTTGACCAATCCACATTCCTTTTCCTATGTCTTTTTTGTCTCTTCCTGTCAGTATCCATCTTGCAGATACCCCGAGGTTGATTTTTTAAACGAGATTCATTAACAGGTGTATGCATCGTCAGTTATTGACCTACAAAAACAATAAAACGCATTAAGTCACAAGGATGATGGATCACATCATATCCATGTAATGGTCATCAAAATTAGAACTCAACGCCTAAAATTGAGAGCACAAGTTTCCTGACTCATATCTAATATATCTAAAAAAATGCAAAGCTTGCGTTTTGTTGAAAACCCTCAAGCCCATAGCACTGATTGCGACTCAATCAGAGCGGACACTTAAGCTTAATATAGACCATTGCACTAAATTTTCAAACATTCCATTCACGAAGCATGAAAACCCAGAAAGCAACCACATTTTGATACCAGACCTTCCATGAATGACTGACTATAGATTTTCCATTTATCCGTGAATGCCTTAAATTCAAAATTTTCACTGACATATAAATCAAGAAAAATGCAATAATAATAATAATAATCACAAACCTGTTTCTTGCGAGCAAATGTCTTGGCAAGGAGAAGCAGGTTGCGTGAGCCAAGCTTTACGTGGATCATTCAATAGTGTTTAAATGAAATCTTATTGGTTTTGTGTGTGCATATATATTGTGCTTATAAGATTTTTCATTCCGATCTTTCCTTTTCATTTGGTAGCGAATTCATGCATGTAATGGGACAGGGGAAAGGAAAGAAGAAATCTTTTTATTACCTTCCTGTTATTTTGATATCTGAGAATAAGATAGAAATGATTTAATTTCAATAAACAACATTTTAGAATAGATAACATCTCAAAATTTGAAAGGCATTTTGCAACAAGGGTAAAGGGAAATTGATGACTAAATTAGATGTGAAAGTAATTTACCCAAAAAAATGGAAGTATTTTAATTCATTTTTTTGGTAATTAATTAATTGATTTCTCTATTAAATTATTAAATATGCATTGTGCATAATCTTACTTTTTCCTTGGCAAAAAAATATTTATGAAATATTCTATATATTTGTAATGGAATATGCTTAGTTTTATTATACAGTATATGATTTTGAACTAGAGAAAAGGTAAGTATAATTTTAAAGAAAATCAATATATATATATATATATATATATATATATATATATATATATATATATATATATATATATATATATATATATATATATATATATATATATTAACTAAAAATGTTATAAGATTATAATGTGAATCGGACGTTACACTTTTCATATAAAATTTATGGAATTATTAACAAATTTGGCTTATTTTTTTTATAACTATTATGTGTTGTTTAATATAATTTTTTAATTATGTAAGTAATTAATTTTTTTATGAAGCGGAACTTCTTTTATAATATACGTTCATATTTTGCTCAACTTTACTTCGTATCATCGATGACATGATTCACTAACTTCAATATAAAATTAAATGCCTTGCCTTAAGTACGTTCTTGAAAAACCTTGTATCGTTGGGTACTCCTACATGAAATCTCTTGTTAGATACATATGTAACTATTAAAAATAAGTGCACATTTTGTTGTTGACTTGATCTAGAACAGTAATTCCACAATGATTTAATTAAAGAGAAAACTTCGGTAAAATCCCTTTTTGTTTTAAAGTCACGACTACAGAAATGAGATATTATGTTACTCCATAGGCATTGGCCCATCTTATCATTTACGTTTAAATTGGAGTGATAATATTTTTAAAATTATTTAGAAAATTAAGTCAATAGGTCATAAATATAATTGATATCTATTTTGATGTGATGATAATTTTGAAATTGTTTGAAAACTTAAGATATTAATTTTTTATTTAATCATAATCTACATCATAATATATGACATTTAAATGTTGATGGAAAAATAAGAAAACTTCAAATGTTGAATTTAGAATTAATTGATGTTTATTTGGATATGGTGGCATTTTTTAAATTATTAAAAAATTTAAGACAACAATTTTTTACTCAACCAACATTATAATATATGACATTTGTGAGTTATAGGAAAAATGAGGAAATATAAGATGAAAGTTTTAGAACGAACTAATGTCTATTTGGACTTGATAGCTTTTTTGAAAGTGTAATAAACTTAAGACATCAATTTTTTACTCAACTAACATCAAAATGGATAACATTTAAATGTTATTAGAAAAAAGATAAAACTTAAAATATCAATTTTAAAATTAACTGACATCTATTTGGATGTGATGTCATTTTTGAAATTATCAAAATAGACTTAAGATGTTCGTTTATTATGCAATTGATGTCATAATGTATTGTATTTAGAGCTTATTGAGAAAACAATAAAATATAAAAGTGTTAACTTTAGAATTAATCAACATCTATTTGGTTGCGATGGCATTTTTTAAATTATTAAAAAAATTTAATCTGTCACTTTTTTTGTTAATCGACGCTAATATATATAATATGTAAGGGATGTTGGGAACATGAGAAAATTTAAAACATTGGTCCTAGAATTTACCAATGTATAATGGTATTACAAAAGTTTGGTAGAAACCTAATATGTGTTATTACACTCCAAACTTAAATACCAAACTTACTCAAAATCGTAATTAGTGACAAGTCTGAATTATACCTAAAAAAATAGAAGTCAATAATTGAAAAGAGAATATAAAGCAATGAATTTTCAAAAGTAAATTTAAATAAACAATTTAAAATAGATTTAGATGCAAACAAGAGATGGAAATCATGTTCAAGAAATTCCATACTCCAATTCTTGGATTTTTTTCTTAGGGACTCAATGATTCAATTTACAATTCAAATACTTTACCAATGAATATGTCGAAGCCAACAACAATCATACAAATGTTAAATGCAAATAAACTTGAACAAAAAACTAATTAGTCCTCTATTAGAACTCAATTCAAAATAAACAACTAAGTTCAATTAATAATTATCCCAAGAATTTAAATAAAGGTCAAGCAAAATTTAATAATTCAACAAAAAATAATTGCTAAATTCATTTTTTATTTCATAGGCATCATAAAATTAACAAGCCAAATGTGGATATCTGTTTGCTGCTAATTTACAGTCAATAATCCTAATTCTACAAGCGAGAATCAACAACAATCAATTATTATCACCACATTACTAAGAATAATCAACTAATGGGCCCTTTTTGTAAATCACCAAAGCAATCATTATCAATGGAGAACTAAAATTAAAAAGATAAATGAATTATAAACAAATTAAAAATAAAATACTTAAATCAAACCAAATTAGGAATGCTTTAGCCCTTGAACCTTGAACAAAAATCAACAACTTATGGTGGAATGCAAAGAAAACTAGAAAAAGAAAAGTTTATTGTTTAGAATTGTAGTGTTTTTCTTTGGAGGAACAAAACCTTTAAATCTAATTTCTATGCTCTTAATGTTACAAAAAATGGGGTCTTGCTAATTTTAAAAACCTATAGCCTAATTTACAAATTAAACTACTAATAGCATTTTATTGCAATAACTTTTGAATGTCAGCTTTTAAGACATGTTTAATGATTAAAATGATGTAGTTTCACTAAACCTCAAACACAAGAGTTGTTGGGCAAGTCTTGATATTCTTTAGGCACTAATTTCACCTTAATTGGACCTCTAAAACTGTAATGATGGGTCAAAAATCAAGAAAATCAAGAAAATCAAGATTGATTCAGCTTAGAAAGATAGAGCATTCATTTCATGATCATTTTAACCTTCCAACATCTAATCTGGGCTTTAGCCAAAACATAAAAATTTTAGAATTTCTTTTATTTTTTTCCAACAATGTAAATATCATTTAATTTTGATATCCAGAACTCATGTTATAGTTAAAAAATCTAAAATAGTATAAAAATTTAGTTTACAATCAATAATCCTAATTCTACAAGCAAGAATTAAAAACAATAGGTTATTATCATCACATTACTAAGAATAATCAACTAATGGGCCCTTTTTGTAAATCACTAAAGCAATCATTATTAATGAAGAACAAAAATTAAAGAGATAAATGAATTATAAATAAATTGAAGAGAAAAGATTCAAATCAAACCAAATTAGGAATGCTTAAGCCCTTGAACCTTGAAGAAAAATTAATCACTTATGGTGGAATGTAAAGAAAACTAGAAGAAGAAAAGTTTATTGTCTAAAATTGTAGTCTTTGCCATTGGAGGCACAAAACCTTTAAATATAATTTCCTTTGCTATAAAACTTAATGAGCTAAGTAAATATGCCTTCTATTGTCACAAAGAATGTGGCCTTGCTAATTTTAAAAACTCATAACCTAATTTACAACTTAACCTACAAATAGCATTTTACTACAATAACTTTTTGTACATCGGCTTTTAAGACATGTTTAACAATTGAAATGATGTAGTTTCACTAAACCCCAAATATAAAAAGTTGTTAGGACAAGTCTTGGAATTCTTTAAGCATTGATTTTTCCTTAATTAGGCCTCTGAAACTATAATTATGGGGTAAAAAATGAAGACTAATTCAACTTGGACAAAAATAGGGCATTAATTCCATGACCATTTTTTACCTTCCAACATTTGATCTGAACTTCGGCCAAAACATAAATTTTTTAGAATTTCTTTTAAATTTTTCAATGATTTAAAGATTATTTAATTTCGATGTCTAGAGCTTATGTTATAGATTAAAAAATATAAAATAGTATAAAAATCTAATATTAATCAAACAATTTAAAATATTAAATAATTAAGCATATGTAATGTACTAAGAAGCATAAAATAGAAGGAAATAGTATAAACAAAATCTTACATATCAAATTTCCCCACACTTAGCCTTTGTACAACTATGAAAAACTTTATTCAAAATTAAAGAACAAAAAACTTACTCTCGAAAGGTTTCAAAATCATAAAATTTATAAGCAAGAAACAATTAAAACCATCAAAAGACATAATACATCATGAACAATAATCTTAACAAATTTAAAATCAACTAACATAGTAACTTCATTTAAAAAGGTAGATTCTCCCATAACTCATTTTCTAACTCTCAAGTGTTTAGATTAAGTTTTTCACTCAACTTTAGTTTATGAAATTATGCTATCATAATCATTTTTATCATCCAATCTGCATTACTCAAACCCCATGCATAATAAAAATTACAATGATTTTATTCAAGGTTGTGACATGGCTAAGGATAAAAGGAATGAAAAATGAAGATGTGGAAGATAAACATATGGGCAAATTATGAATAACTATAACTCAACACAATAATCCAATTTTAAATTTAAATACTCATCAAGTTCTTTTATTTTCCTTTGTTTTCAAAATCTTTTTGCGTTATTCTTTTTTTCACTTTTCTTTTTTTTCCTTTTTTTTATCATTCCTTTTCATTTTTTTTATCTTGCTTTTTCTTTTCTCATTTTTTTTAACTAAACATTGAACTTGGAGTTGATAATTTTTCATAAAATACACATACACACTCTCACACTTATTCAAAAATATATCTCAAAAAAATTTAAATGTTCTATTAATCTTTAAGGTTAGTGAACACATTTGTTTTATATTAGAATATGCTCATAGGCTAACCCATAAATAAAAGAGAATTAGGCTTAAAAGGGCTTAATAAATATAAAAATTAAAGGTTAGGTATTTAACAGTATCTTAAACAAAGAATGCCTTAATCATTTTATGAATACATGTGCAAAAGTAATCTTAAAAAGAATCAATGTAAGTTCTAGAGAAAGAAACTCCATGGAAGAATATCACATACAAGAAAGGAACTATGAAGGCATAAATACTTAACATATGTCTTAAAACCCTACAAAAGAAGTCACACTACCAATTTCAATCCACCAATTCAAAATCTATCACTATATTATTTAATTTCAAGAAACAAAATATTTCATTCAATCATGTTATGAATCTATCAAACTCTTATTGATTCTGATTTGTGAAAAATGCAAAGTCTCTATTAATGGAAATTAATTAAAACAATTCAAAAAGACTCTAAAATAAGTAAAAAAACACACTTTTTTAGCACTATAGATTTAAAAAAATTTCTAGTTATTTTTTGTTCAAAGACATAAAAGAAAATTTAAAAATTTGAAAGAAAACACAAATGAAAATATAAATTTCTCTCCCTTACAAGTAAATTTGACATTGTCTTTAATGTAAAGCATATCACCATTAAGAAATATAAAAGACAAGTAAAATAAAAAAAAGAGAAAGGAAAGCATAACTGAAAAACACTTGGGTTACCTCCTAAGAAGTACCTTTCTTTAATGTCTTTGGCTCAATGTAGTAACTTCCCTTCAACTAGGACTTGAAAAATATTAAAAAAAATACTAAATAGAAAAATAAAACAATTGAAGTTTTCTACAAGTTAGCTAACTGCTCCCTAATAACTATGCCAGAATTTTAATGCATGTTATTACACACCAAAATTATATACTGAACTTACTTAAAACCATAGTCAATGGCAAGTTTAAGTTATACTCAAGGGAATAGAAAACAATAACCAAAAGTAGAATAAAATGTAAGGGATTTTCAAAAGTAATTTTAAATAAATAATATAAAATAGTATTACATATAAAGATGGAAATCAGGCTCAAGGAATTCCACACTCCAATTCTTAGATTCTTCTTCATCACTCAATAATTCAATTTAGAATTCAAACACTTAACTTATAATTACCTCAAAATTGGCAGTAATTATACAAATGTAGATTAATCAAATTAACGAACTAATCAATCCTTTATTACTACTTCATTTCAAAACAAATGATTGATTTCAATTAATAATAATTTTGAGCATTTAGAACAAGATTAAGCCAAATTTAACAATTCTACTTGCAACAATTGCTAAATTTGTTCTTTGATTTTTATAGACATTATAAAATTAACAAGTGGAATTTAAATATTTATTTTCTACTAACTTATAATCAATTATTCTAATTTTACAAGAGAAAATTAAGAATAATCAATCATATAATATCATATTAGCAAGATTCATTAACCAACAGGCCCGATTAGTTAATCACTAAAGCAATCATAATCATTGAAGAATGGAAAATTAAGAGATGAACTAATTATAAAAAATTGATGATAGAAGTCTCCAAACAAACAAAATTAGGAATGCCTATACATTTGAACCTTGGAAGAAAATCAGTCCTTTGTGGTGGAATAAAAAAAAATGTAAAAGCAGAAGAGTTTTCTATCTACAATTGTAGCTTATGGTTTTTAAAGGTACAAATCCTTTAAATCTAATTTCCTTTGCTACAAAACTTAATTAGCTTAGTAAATAGGCCCTATAAGGTTATAAAGAAGGGTATCTTGCAAATTTTAGAAGCCCATAGCCTAATTCATATATTAAATCATTAACAATGTTTTATTGTGGTAATTTTTTTATCAATTTCCAACACATATTTAACCATCAAAATGATGCACTTTCATTAAACTCCAAATATAAAAGTTATTGGGTCAGGTTTAAGGCAACTTTAGGCATCAGTTTTCACCTTAATTAGGTTTTTATATCTCTAGTTAGGGCCCATAAACTAGACTAACTTAGCTTGGATAAAAATAGGGCATCAACTTCATGATCATTTTTTATCTTCCAAATGTCTAAATTGCACTATAGACAAAATATGCAAGTTTTAAAACTTATTTAAAGATTTTCAAAGATGTAAAGATAATCTAATTTTGACATTTAGAACTCAAGTTATAATAAAAAACTTATAATAGTGTCAAAAGTTAACATCACCCTAACAATTTAAAAATATTAGAAAACTATCACCTAATTAAATAATAAGAACAAGTTCATAAAATTAAGAATATATAAACCACTAAGAGGCATAAAATAAGAGAAAGTAATATAGACAAAATCTTCCATATCAGAACCTTAGGTGCACGGTGATATTTTATGCTATAGATAAAGTATATATTTTTCCCTTATTCTTTCTCTCACTTTCCTTTTTATTTATTTCCAACCTTAATTTTTATCTTTATCTAGCTCCCTCTATGAAACCCTAAATGTCCTTTTATCCTCTACTACATGTCAATAAGTTATCGATACTCTCTCAATTAATATCAAGAACAAAGAAAATGCCATAATATTCTAGATCACAAGCTCAAAGAATAAGAGATGCCTTTTCTTTTTTCTATTTCTTATATCTTCATAGTTTCCATTATTTCAATTTTCTTTATAAGTTTTTTTAAGAATGTTTTGTTAGTATTTCCTTTATATAATTTCTGATGTTGTACTTGAGTTTTAAATGCTTATTTTATTTGATAAAACATTACAGTGGAGATAGGAGCTAGCTAAACAAAATTCAAGATGGAGAGAAAGTGGAAAAAGTTCATGAAAATTGCCTTTTTCTCTCAATTCCAAGAAAGGTTTGACATATTCTAGATAGATAGATAGATATTATAGAGTTACAAGAAATTGACATAAAAATATGCTTGATTGAAATGCCATTATGCATGAAAATTAATCATATACTAGTTTGCAAAAATTAATGTAGTAAAATGATACAAACCAGGTCATACTCCTAGTGATCCCTTGATATTATCTTTTAATATGAGTTACAAATAGTATGTAAAAATAAAATGCACAACATAATGTAAAAACAAATATAAAAATAGAATGTAATAGATGCAAACCGAGTAAATGTAGTATGTTGACAGAATATGCTGTATGAATGCAAAATGCTATATGCTATATGTAGAATTATGTAGTAATAGAATGCAAAACATAAAATTAGGGGCTTTCTGAATTTAAATTGAATTAAATGTATTAAATAGAATAAAAACATAGAGCAAACAAAAAGTAAGGAAACCAATGTAGCAAAATAGTTAATTCAATGATTTGAGAGCTCTAGTTTGTATTGATCATGGATGAATTAGAATTTAATTTTTTTAATTAATTCTTCAACCTTGAATTATCCAAAACTCTTGCAATAATTCTTGAATCCTACACTAGATCACCATTTAGGATTTAATTAATTAAGATGAGCTAATTAAGCGATCGCTATAATCCCTACATTAAATCAAAATTGTTTTAATGATAGAATTTAGTTAAATTGAGAAATTAAATTAGAAACCTACAAATTAATCCCTTAACCCTCTACCCTTATGTGTAAAATCGTGATTTATCAACTATAATTCAATATCAAAATAACAAGAAATAAAAAATTACTGAGATGAATATCAGTTATACCAAATCAACATTGAACATAAGTTTAAAAATTTAGCACAAGTAAATAGGGGAAGAGAAAAATTAATTAAAGAAAGTAAATATTACAATTTATAATCTCATAATTCATAAGAGAAGAGACTTAAAATCCTTAAATTAACTTTGAATTTAAGCTTCAATTGATAAAGAACAAAAGAGAAAACAAGAAAAAGGAGAGTAAAACTGTCTGCTATGTTTGTAGAAGTTTCTAAAGTCTAATGAGTTCTCCTTATTTATTTAACCTAATTAACCTAAAACCCTACTCGACTTGGATTGTATGTCTTTTAGATTACAATAATGGAGCCTTCTTAATTTTTAGAAGCTCAGACTTACTTTTAACAAGACAATTAAATTTAACAGTTACATTAGGGAATTCTTGTAGGTTTAACTTCTAACCAACTTAAAACCACTAAAACAAGGTAATTTAGGTAGTCCATAAACATTAAAGTTGTAAGCATGTGTCTTATAAAAATTAGGCACTAGTTTCAAGTTAATCGGACCTCTATAGCTCTAAATATGGCCTAAATATAAAGGTGGGCTTAATTAGGACAAAAACCCAACTACTTCTCAACTAGATATGACTTCCAAAATATTTGGATTAAGCTTGGGCCAAAACGTAAAAATTGTAAATGTCTCTTGAAGCCTTCTAACAATATAAATATTGCTTGAATTTAACATTTGGAGCCTAAGATATAACTGAGAAATAGAAATAATATCAAAATCTAGCATTAACTGAATAAATACATAATATTGTAAAATCAACCTAAAATTATAAAACAAAGCCAATTTTGTAAAATTAAGAATATGAAACCCACTAAGAGACATAAAATACAAAAAAAAAATAAAATAGCATAAATTTTTCTCATCAATTTCCCCCACACATAGCTCTTGCACATTCTCGAACAAGATACAACTTTATTAAAAGCCAAGAAACAAAAAACTTTACTTTCCAAAAACTTAGTCACAAATTCATAAGTAAGAGACATAAAAGCTAGCATGAAACATAACACATCATAAAAAAAAATCTCGACAAACTTAGAGTTGACCAACATAGCAACTTCATTTAAAATGAGTAGATTAAATTGATAGATTCTCATAAGATTTACTCTCCAACTCTTAAGTGTTTGGGGTAAGTGTTTCACTCAAATTTTTTCTGTGAAATTACTCTACTATAAGCTTGTTAATTATCTAATCTTTGTTACTCAAATTACATGCACAACACAAATAAAAAAAGATCACTTTATTCAAGGTTATAATAGGGCTAAGAGAAAGGAAAGGAAAAATAAGGATATGAGAGGCTGAAAACCAAAGAAATTAATAGAGCACTTGAATTACAAACACACGGGTAAATCATAAACAATTACAACTCAACACATCAAACCAAATTTAAATTCAAATTCAAATACTCATCAACTTCTTTATTTTTTTCCTTTCTTTCTTCTTTTCTTTTTTTTTAAAAAATAATTCAATTTGAAATTTTTTATTTCTTTTTTCTCATTTTCTATTTTTTTACTTTTCACTTTTTTATTTTTTATTTATTTTTCACTGCTCTTTTTTTCATTTTCCTTAACTAACTTTTGATGAGTTTTAAAACAAATAAATACACATACCTCCACACTTGTTCAAGAGTCCTTCTTATAAAAATTTAAATGCTTTACTAATCTTCAAGCTTAAATAAGGATATTTATTTTTCATTAAAAAAATACACTTATGGGTTAGTCAACAAAGACAAAGCAATAAAAGTCTAACGAGGTTTACAATGATAAAATTTCAAGGTTTGCTTTATGGTTTTAACTTAAAAGAAAGAATGGCTTTTATCATTTTTTTTGCATACATCTGCAAAATGCAATTTCAAAAAAAAAATCAAAGAAAGTTCTAAAGGAACAAATCATGAAAAATATCACACAAGAAAGAAAGAGAATAATATAAATTTTCAATAAAAGGCTCAAAATTTCATAAGAAAAATTAAGTTACTAGGTTGAATCTACCAATTCAAAATCCATCATCACATCAATTAGTTTCAAGAAGCAAAATCATTCATTCAATCATATTATGAATTTTATCTAACTTCAATTGAATCCTCTTATGTAAATGCAAAATTTACATCAATGGAAGGCACTAAAAAGGCTAAAAAACAAGTGAAAACATAAATTCTTTTCTATTTTTTTTGTTTCTATTTTTTTTGAAAACATTGAACGATATTAAATGAAAACACAAGGCATAAAGTAAATTTTAAAGTCTCATCCTCACACTTAAATTTTGCATTGTTTTTAATATAAGGCATATCAATATCATAAAAAACATCATCAAATAATATAAAGGATAAGAAAAATAAAATAGAAGGGAAAGAGAAAGCAAATCTAAAGCACTTTTTTTTTATGTTTTTAGCTAGATCATAACTTTAATTGCTTTAACTAAGATCTACATGAGGATTAGTTACCTCCTTTGGTTTGACATGCCTACCCTTAAAATCCTCCATGAAAGAGATACTTTGACAATTAGGATCATCCACCATAAATTCTCAAAGTGCTATTCTTAAATTATTTTTTCTTGAATATTCAAAATCATCTAGTAAGACAAATTCATCATAACCAACAAAATGGTGAAAATGATCAATGTAAAAACACTTTTTTTATTTTAAAGGTGAAATATCCTCATCATCTTATTTTTTGTAATTTTTGAATGAATACTATTATTTTCATTGAAAAATGTAGAAATTTCAAAACAAATGGGACACTTAAAATCACCATCTTTACAAGTACATTCATAGCTATCAATATAATTCATAAATATAGAAAATTCAAGAAACTCAGTAAGTAGTTCATCAAGAATAGAATTAATATATAATTCAAAATTAGCACATGAAAAACTAGTAAAATTAGAAATAGAAATGTAATAATTAAAAATAGCAATAGTAGAAACAGCACTAGAAATAGAAAAATTAGCAATAGCAAAATGAAACTAGAAAATTAAGAATTAAAAATAGCAACATCAAAGGGATTAGAAGGAGGGTTATCATGCAACAAAGGCTTCAAAGCTTAAAGAAAGGATATAAAGTTATCTTACATAGCTTTAGAGATGTCAAACTTAGTTGTAACACCATCAAACTCCATGGTTAATGTTCCATCTCAAATACTAATGATGATTTTTGTTATCTTAAGAAAAGGCTGGCTAAGAATAATTGGTGAAAGAATATTGGAATCCTTATTTTCCATTTTCAAAATATAGAAATTTGTTGGAAATATGAGGTTATCAACTTGCACTAAAATATCTTCAACAAAACCTAAAGGGTAAATGTTAGATTTATTAGCTAATTGAACAACAATCTTCACTTCTTTCAGAACTTCTAAATTCAAAGCATTGAAAACAGAAAAAGGCATGGCATTAATGAATGCTCCTAAGTTTAACATGGCATGCTCTATTTTGGTTTTGCCTATAACACATGGGATGGTAAATGTGCCTGAATCTTTGCATTTTGTTAGTAATTTTCTTTGAATGATGGCAAACATATTTGCCTCTACACTTGCTTTCTCATCCATCTTTAATTTTCTATTATTAAGGCATAATTTTTTCAAGAAGTTAGCATATCTTGAAATTTGTTTTATCAAATCTAGTAAAGATATGTTAACTTCTATTTTTTAAGGGACTCTAAAATCTAATTTTTCATTTTCCTTTTTCTTTTGGTGAAAAAGTATTCTACTTGGAAAGGGGAATAGATTGGAAAATTAGTGGAAGTGGGAGAAGAATTCACCACACTATCATTGTGTTTTTGCTATTTTTCTAGTTTATTTTACTTTTTTCTCTTTTGGTTGTTTTTGTTGGTTCTATTCTAGTTGGTTTCTTATTTCTAGTTAGTTGCTTTCTAGTTTATGGCTTGCTTTTAGTTGCAAGGATGAAGGTTTATCCACTTGCTTGCCACTTCTAAGCATCATGGCATTCACCATTTCCTTGTTTCTTGTATTGCTACAAGATGATTGATTTAATCTTTATGCCTTAAGCTTATTTAGTTTAGAAGTTAACTAGCCAATTTAAGTTTGCAAATTTGTAATGGTAGCCTCTATCCTTTGTTGGAATTGTAAGTTATTAGTAGCTATTTACTTAACTAAATCTTTAAATGTCGGCTAAGAGTAAGTTATAATTGAATCTGGTTTATTCATAGGATTTGGTTACATCTTGTTATATACAAGAGGAGGATATTGATTCTGGCTTGCATTGCTATTATATTTGAAATTCTAGTTATGATGCTGGTAATACTAGTTAGTTTGTTACTACTAGTATAGATTAGATTGCTAGTGGTATTGTAGTCTATCAGGATAAATGGTTGTTGTATAAGGTAGAGGAAGAAGACACTCATCATCTTCTAATATTAGATAGCAATTAGTGGGATGATTTAGGCAGGAGCAAATCCCACAAAGCTTTGCAAGTAGAACTATTAGTGTATATGCCTTAAAACCAATCATATTGGTGATTATAATTTTAAATCATGTTATTTTAATGGCAATTTTAATTATTATATTTATATATATTGTCTGCGTAATATATTCAATTATAATAATAACCTTAGAATAATTGTATTCTTAAATGTCCCTAGTCATACATCATTGTGGATTAGGTTGCTTTGATATATTAAGACTAGCATGTGTGAAGACTTATATGGGATATTAAATTTACACATGAGTACAAGTTAGAGAACTTGTATACTGGAATGACCCATATTAAGAACACTACATGGATCGTTATATGAGTGTCATGAGTGGTTCTTAGTGATCATTATTAATATGGTCCTTTGACTTGAGATCACCAAGGTTCCCTACATGTGAGTTTCATATTTTGATACATTCTATGTCACTAATGGTTAAGTGAATGCAAGGGTAGATATTGGATATGTCACATATCATGCGGAGGGGTTTGTGTGATCAAGATGGGATTTGTCCCTCCTATATAATAGGAGTAACATCTATGGGCCCCTTGATTAAGTAAAGTTGAGAAAATGTATGGTCATGCTCAGATGAATTGACATGAGATGTTGATTACATTTGTTTTAGTCAGCTTACTTAGGAATCAAGAAACCTTAAGATTGGGCTGTACGGGAATGACACGGTCCATGTCTCGTGCTCAATCTAGATGTATAGGATAAAAGGATATAGGTGATGATCACGTGTAAAGGTTTAGTCAAATCACCGACTTTCTCATTACTTGGGTAACAATGATGTGTTGCTAGACATCAATCATTATTTATGATCATTTATATGATCGATAGTCATTGCCAACGTAATGAGAGCCTGTAGGGTCACACACTTAGAGCCTAGTGAATTTAGAATTAATGGACCAAATTGTTTGGGCTTAATATTTGAGAATTCATGTTATAATTATAAGGCTCAATAGTAAGCCTATAATTGTACATGGAATAAAGCCTAAATAGGTTAGATTTTTCTATGCACCTATTTAAAAAGGCTTGTTGGGTAATAATAAGATTACTATCATTATTCACGCACCCCAAAAAGGCATAAAAAAACCCTAGTACCTCTCCTTGACCAAAACCCCTGAAGAGGCGTAGCTAGCACTATGATAAATGCACAATTGTACTTAAATTTTATGTGTTTCATCCCTGATTTACTTAGTATCTTGTGCAAAAATTGATTGAAAAGGATACTTAGATGCTCGATATTTTGTTTTCAGGTTTTGAAGTGACACATTTGAGCATTAGAAAAGGATCCGGAGTCAAAACCATGCGAATTGTGGAGAATCGAAGCAAAGTTGCTCACCTGGCAAAGAACATAAGGTATGGGAACCCCGTGTATCTTTCTAGATTGCTTTGAAGCTTCACTGAGCTGCTCAGAAAAGAACACGGGGGTAAACACAGGACATGTCATACCCCGTGTACCATACTGCCCTTCACTTCGAAGGTAAACACGGGGAGTGTCATACCCCGTGTATCATGCTGCTCAACCTTTGCAAAAGAACACGGGGTACAACATGGGCCATGTCATACCCCGTGTATCATGCTGACCAGCCTTCGCAAAGAAACACGGGGTATAACATGGGCCGTGTCAGACCCCGTATACATCACCAGTATAAGTTTTGTGCGAAAATTTGAAAAAGAGGAGAAACCAAAAATTAAAAGAGGAGCTGTTGGGAGAAACCCTAGGAGAGACCCAAACTCACTAAGGGAAACTTCTAATCGTGGATTCAAGCAAAGGATTGAAGATTCAAGCAAGGAATTTGTAGAGCTTTATGATTTGTTTGATTTCCCTTTCTGTTTTTTGGTTTTCTTCTAGTTTTGTAATGTCTTCACACTAAACCCTTGTGCTCAGCTAAGGGTAAACTTATTCATGGACCTATGGAATTGATTTTTATATAATCTAGCTTGATTTACTATTAATTTATGATTTGATTATGCTGTTTTGTATTGTTACAGTTCAATACTTCCAGAATATTGGATTTGTGTGATAGATTAGTTAATTCTAGGTTGGAATGACCAATTAATTAATCGGACCTTGCATGATCATTGGGAATATCAATTAGACTTAGGAATTAAGCTAATTGGATTCTTTTGCATAAGATGAAATGTCTAAGAATGGATTCTAAAGCAATGTTAATGCAACCTAGATGAGTGATTACTAGAGAAATTCTGGGCACTTTATCTTTTGGTTAGTAGCTAGTAGCCTTGCAATGAGGTATAGCTTTTTTTTGGTAATCCAGCAATCTAAATTAACAGTAAACTAAGTTAGAGGATTATCTTCATTCCATAATGAAATGAACAAGGGAACCCTTAAGCTGAGTACGCTTCCATCTCATTTGAATTAAACCTTTTTAATAATTAAGCTCTGTTTTACATTTTACCCTTAATTCTCAATATCAATCGATATACCTAGATAATTTGCCTCGAAATTCAGTTAGTATTCAACATTCAATCCCTGTGGAGACAATATCTTTTATACTATAACTCGACTAAACCCGTGCACTTGCGAGATCACGTCAAGTTTTTAGCGCCGTTGCCGGGGATTGCAACTGGTTGATATTAACAGAAATTTTTGAGTGAATTAGACTAGACATTTCATTTTCTTTTTAGTTCTTGATTCATCTTGTTCTAATTTTCTTATTTTTATAGTATTTCTTTCTTATTTTGTTCTGTTCGAGTATTACCTACTCTTTTTTGCAGAAAATCTTTGTATATGCAAAGGAGAAATCTTGAAGGAATTCTTGACTTAGACCCGGAGATTGAAAGAACTCTGCTTAGGAGAAGGAGAGAGCAAAAATTAGTAGATATCCAAGAAGCAATTGACATTGAACCAGTGCTTGAAGACATGGATAACAGATCTCTGAGAGAATTTGCAGCACCTGATGCCACTAGACTTCAATCCAGTACAAGAAGGCCTGCTGTTGAGGCTAATAACTTCGAATTGAAGCCAGCTCTTTTGTCTATGGTGCAACAAAACTAGTTTGGTGGACTACCAATGGAGGATCCAAACCTCCATATTCAGATTTTCTTAAAGTACTGTGATACAATCAAGATCAATGGTGTAGCAGCGGATGCTATCAAGCTTAGACTCTTCCCATTCTCTTTGAGGGATAGAGCAAGGGCTTGGTTGCACTCTTTACTAGCAGGATCTATCACAACATGGGAAGAGCTACTGAGGGCTTTTCTATCACGATATTTTCCTCCAAGCAAGACTGCTCAATTAAGGAATGAAATCACCACATTTTCTCAAAGAGAAGGGGAATCTCTATTTGATGCTTGGGATAGATATAAGGAACTGTTGAGGTTGTGCCCACATCATGAGTTAGAGAAATGGTTAGTTCTTCATACTTTCTACAATGGTTTGAATTACAATACTAAGCTCACTGTGGATGCTATTGCTGGAGGTGCCTTAATGAACAAAAGGTTGGATGAAGCATATGATTTGATTGAGGATATGGCTTTGAACCATTACGAATGGTCAAATGAGAGGGGATCTTCAAGGAAAGCTTCAGGTAAGTATGAATTAGATGCTTTTAATCATTTGTCAGCTAAGGTAGATGCACTAGGAAATCTAGGTAGCAAAGTAGATGTACTTATGGCTAACTTTGATAAATTTCAAGTTAATAGTGTAAATGCAACAGGTGCTACTGACCTTCCTTGTGAGATTTTTGGCATGACAGGTCATATGGCAACTAAGTGTACATTGGGGCAGGATTTCACTGAGCAAGTGAACTATGTGCATAACAGTGGGTATGGACAGAAGAATCCGAATGAACCATTTGGAAACACTTACAATCCATCATGGAGGAACCACCCAAACCTATCCTACAAGCCCAACCAGCTGTACAATACTCAAAACACTCACAATAGGCCACCACCACCACCACCCGATTTTCAAAACCAAAGACCCTATAACCCACCAGCTCAACCCTCTTCCATTGCTAAGTTAAAAGGCCTCTTGGAGAAATTTCTCATTTCCCAAGAGAAAACTAATGAAGAGTTTAGACAGCATGGTAGAGCCATGGAGGATTCTATTAGGCAACTATCCTCCAAAGTTGACTCATTGGCCACACATGGAAAAATGTTGGAGATTCAAATAGCTCAACAAGCTTCTACTTCTTCTTCTAGAGCTTTTGGTCAACTCCCTGCTCAACCTGAATCAAATCCTAGGGAGCATTGTAAGGCAATCACTCTTAGGAGTAGGAGGCTATTGAAGGATCCAAATGCCACTCAAGAAGGTGAAGAAGAGATAAGTGTGGGGGAAGAGCAGAAAGAAGGCAAAAAGGCTTCAATTCCTAATGATGCTGAAGTGAAAGAAGGGGAATTACTTGAAAAGTCAAAATATGTCCCTCTAGAACCATACAAACCGCCAATCCCTTATCCTCAAAGACTAGCAAAGGCGAAACTTGATAAGCAGTTTGGGAAGTTCTTAGAAGTATTGAAAAAGTTGTATATCAATATTCCCTCCACAGATGCTCTTTCACAAATGCCATCATATGCAAAGTTCTTGAAGGACATTCTCTCAAACAAAAGGAAGTTAGAGGAGCATGAGACTGTAGCTCTAACGGAGGAGTGTAGTGCAATCATTCAGAATAAACTACCTCCTAAGCTAAAGGACCCAGGCGGCTTCTCCATTCCTTGTGTGATTGGAAATGTTCCTATTGACCGGGCATTGTGTGACCTGGGAGCAAGTGTGAGCCTCATGCCACTGTCGGTTGCAAGGAGACTGAACATAGAAGAAATGAAACCCACCACAGTTTCACTTCAACTAGCTGACCGTTCAGTGAAATGCCCAATAGGTATACTTGAGGATATACCTATCAAGGTTGGTAAGTTCTTCATTCCTGTTGATTTTGTTGTACTTGAAATGGAAGAGGATACACAAATCCCTATCATTTTGGGTAGACCTTTTTTAGCCACTGCGGGTGCTTTGATTGATGTCAAAAATGGAAAATTTTCATTATCTGTTGGGGATGAAAAAGTTGAGTTTAATTTAAATGAATCAATTAAATTACCTATTTGTGAAGATTCAATATGCAGGATTGATGTGATAGACAAAGTTGTGAAAGAAACCCTTCTAATGGGGTGCCTTCAAGATCCACTTGAAGTATGTCTAGTCACAAATGAAGTTCTTGACAATGAGGAGACTGTTGCATATGTGGAATTTCTGAAGGCAAGCCCACTACTTAATGGCCAGATATTGAAACATTATGTTGCCGGGCCATCGATAACTGCAGCTCCAGATTGATTGAAACAGGGGTTGAGCTTATGACCTTAAACAAGCGCTTCTTGGGAGGCAACCTAAGCTTATTTTTCTATTTTTATTGCTTTTAATCTTTAGTTTTCCTATTTTTTCTGAATTTCTGAGTAGTTTGAGGCATATAAGTCATTAGTTGTTGATTTAGGATGTTATTTTTGCACTTGGTCTCTGTCTCTGGGGTAAATTAGGCATATATGCATGTTTGCTATTTATTTTCGTGCACAGAAGGCTCAAAATGCAGTCCAGTGAGATACACGGTGTACAACACGGGCCATGTCATACCCCGTGTACCTCACTGTCTGGCTAGTATAAAAGGATTTTTGCTTTTTATGGCATTCCAGTGAGATACACGGTGTTGAACACGGGGAGTGTCCTACCCCGTGTACCTCACTGACTGAACCAATGAATAGGAGTTTTGAACATGAGCCTTCCAGAGAGAAACATGAGGTATAACATGGAACGTGTTGGACCCCGTGTTCCTGGGCGGACGAGCTTTTAATGCCCAAGACCCTTCTATTGTCCTGTGCAGCAGCCACCCCATGAGGCAGAGCACGATCTTCCAAGAGATGATGTCGATGGTGATGCAGCTCCTGATATGGGTCCATCATCTTCTGCGGGGGGCAGAGTTTCATCCGACGCCTATTTCAGAGACATATTATCTAGTCAGCAGCAGATTCTGGCTGAGCTTCAGCTTATCTCTAAGCGTCAGACGAGGATTGAGGGTCTTTATGATGACTTGGACAAGCGATCCAGACACATCGAGAGCATGGTCGAGCCCCTGTTCAAGCTTTTCCACCACTCTTCCCCAGCTGATTCGGACCCTCCTGCTCAGTAGCTTGGATTGTTTATTTTTCCTTTTTACTTATATATTTTACTTTTACTTATTTCTCCTCTCTATTTCTATTTCTCTTGGTCTGTACTTATATTGACTATGCACTTTCATTTTATTTTTATTATTTCTCTTCTATTTTCTTGCATTTTTAATATTCATGTCTGTAATAACTAACAGCATATTTTTTCTCAGTATTGCATCTTCTTCTTTTAGATTACTAGTCTCCTCCTTCTCTCCTACTCTGTCTCTACTTCTGGATCTCTTTGAAGCCATGATCTATACTGGACAACCATGCTCCATTTGTCAGGGAAGTTTCAGCCCCCCATCTATTCTTTATCTCTTTTCCATTTACTTTTCTGTACATTGAGGATAACGTCCAATTTTAAGTGTGGGGGAGCAGCGTTTAGATTGTTTTGCAATGTTTTGCACTTGAATCTACTTGATTGATTTAGAGTACTGAAATTTACTCCAAATTTAATGATATGTAAAATTTAAAAAAAAATTAAAAAAAAAATTTTAGGGCAATCTTTTGAATATAGTGATTGGTTCATGCTTTGCTCCTTTAATGATTATTTAGTAACTTAATAAGGAAAATTTAAAGCTTAAAGTTAAGAGAAATAAGCATAATTGACCCTTGTGAGATTTGAGCCTCTTTGAGCAATTTTCACATTAGAAATTAAAGCTCATTTTTATCTTCTTGAGGGATTATGTCATCACTCTTGACTTTTTGCTCTAGAACTTGCATTTGCTCTTTTTGAGGCTACATTTTATGTATTTTGCATGTCAAAAATGATGAGGCCATGTTTCTTCACCCTTTTTATTTGTTTTGCCTATTTGAATCCTTTTCTTTTATATATCCTAAACTATTTTCAACTTTGCCCCTAGTTAGCCACTTTGAGCCTTGGACCCTCATTTCTAGCCTAGCCCACCTTATGTACATCTAAATCCACTGCCCAAGTGAACTTGAACCTTAGAGGTCCTTACTTAGTGCTGCTAGTTGGATAAGTTGATTTATAGCTTTGATTATTTTAATTAAAAAAAATAAACAAGATCAAACAAAAAAAAACAACAAAAAAATGGTGTTAAATAAATAATTTGGGAAGAAGAAGAGGAAGAAAAGCTTGTTGAAAAAAAAAAAGAAAGAGAAGAATAGGGGTTGAAGCAAGGTAATATACTAAGATGAGTAATGGAACTCGACAATGGTCAAACTCAAGACCAATGTGTCTTTTCCCTTCTCTGACTCTATCACTTTTCATCCCTTGATTTTCCTTTCCCCTATCCTCATCATTTTCCCTAATAAAGTCCTCTGATTTGCATGCATTTTACAATATAGTAGTGGAGATTAGAGTTTTTGCAAGCATATGGTAGCATTAAGTCCTGAGCTGATTGATTTGAGAGTGTATACAAGCCTTATGCTAAGAGTTTGAGTAAACACTATACCTATGAGGCTGTTCTCTTTTGCTTTTATGCTGAGAATTGACTTATTTAGTTGCTTTATTTTCATTTAGTTACTTGGCATGACTTGATCCTAATCTCTGCTTCGTTGAATGATTGCCTGATGTATATATATATATATATATAAAGAAAAGAATAAAAATTGGAGTATATTTTTTTGTTCTCTTACTTCCTTACTTGAGGACGAGCAAGATTCAAGTGTGGGGGAATTGATAAATGCACAATTGTACTTAAATTTTATGTGTTTCATCACTGATTTACTTAGTATCTTGTGCAAAAATTAATTGAAAAGGATACTTAGATGCTCGATATTTTGTTTTCAGGTTTTGAAGTGACACATTTGAGCATTAGAAAAGGATCTGAAGTCAAAACCATGCGAATTGTGGAGAATCGAAGCAAAGTTGCTCACCTGGCAAAGAACATAAGGTATGGGAACCCCGTGTATCTTTCTAGATTGCTTTGAAGCTTCACTAAGCTGCTCAGAAAAGAACACGGGGGTAAACACGGGACATGTCATACCCCGTGTACCATACTGCCCTTCACTTCGAAGGTAAACACGGGGAGTGTCATACCCCGTGTATCATGCTGCTCAACCTTCGCAGAAGAACACGAGATACAACATGGGCTGTGTCATATCCCGTGTATCATGCTGACCAGCCTTCACAGAGAAACACGGGGTACAACACACTACGAGGTGAAAGGAGATCAATTCCAACCAGTGTTTGTGTGGACATTCATCGGTGATTCACGGGTTTGTGTGGATACCATAGAGGTGTAGCACATTAAACACTACACTGGTGACTTGATCTTCTAGTTTCTATTCTAGTTCATGATTTGGAGAGTAGATTGGATTGGAAAACGGACAGAAGTAGATCGGATTTGCTGTGTAACAGACAGAAGATTTTTTGGCCGAAAGGTATAAACCCTAATCCCTAATCTATGGCATTCTAAATTCGCATGGATCCTTGGTGGAAATCGAGCAAAATTTTATTTCGCTGTGCATGTATGATGCACGATTTCCAGCAAGAACAACTTGGAATTATTATTATTGTCTCATAACCATTTGCCTAACAAGGAATGTTAGTTCATCCAATATGTTTTCCAGTCTTTGTTAGTTTGAATTTGAGAAACTCATCTTATTCATGCCTCTGGTTGTAGTAGCCATGATTCTAGTTCCAAACTATTAAGAGTTGATTGCCATATTTGTTATCAAGTCTTTAGATGCCATTGGAGTCTTGTCTATTAAGGCATCATCTCTTACTGCATCTATCATACTCCTATCCATAGGTAATAAGCCTTTATAAAAGCATTGGATAAAGAGTTAGTCACTAACTTGTTAGTAAAAGCAGCTTGCTTAAAGCTTATTGAATCCTTCCTAATATTTATATAGTGTTTTGCCATTTAACTGTCTAATTCCACAAATCTCTTTCCTTATTGTAGTAACTCTATATGCAGGAAAAAAATTTCTAGGAAAAGTTATTTCATATCATGCTAACTTGTAACAGATTCTATTAGTGTATGTGTTCTAATAGTCAATCATAAGATTATTATAATAATGCACAATATATCATGTTTTATTTTAAGCAATGCAATTATTATATTTTATTTCATTTTAATATGTACACAATTTATAGCTTAATATAATAATTATCTCTAGAATAATTTTACTATTCCTAAAATGTTTATAGTTGAGTATTATTATGAAAGGGATAGTAATAATGCATTGAGATTATCATGTATGGTGATTGACGATTATGAATTATGGATATATAATATCAAGTCAATGCATGAGTACATTGTTAGTGAACAAATTTACTGGACTAATCCACTGTGAGAATACTACATAGTTCGTCACATGTCATTAATTATTTTTATGTGACTACATTGCACATAATCTTTTGACGTGAAGTCATTACTATTCTCCACATGAGGAGTCACACATTTTGATGCCATCTTATGTCACCTTTAATTGAGATGACATGTAAGGCATTAATTGAATGTGTCATGAATCATGCAAAAAGATGTAAGTAATATAGATGGGATTTTATCCTCTTATATAAAATGAGTTATATTCTTGGGCCTTTTAATTAAGTGAAATTAAGAAATGCATGGTCATACTCAAATGGATCAATATGTGATATTAATAATTTATTTAAGTTGGTATACTCGATATTAAGAAATGTGAATTAAACATTGAGGAGAATAACACACTCCATACCTTTAGTTCAATTTGGATAGTGTTGTTCACACATTAGGTAGATTTTAAATCATAAGTATTCTTACTACTTAGGTGGCAGTAATGTATTACTAGATATCACTCACCATTTATGATCTACTAATGTGTCATTACTAACATAGTAAGAACCTAAAAGGTTACATAAAAGAACTAAGAATGAGATAGTAATTATTAATTTTTTTGTTAGACTTAAAACTTATTAATTGGGCTTGTTATTTAATATATATATTATATTATATTATATTATATTATGTTATATTATCTGATATTAAAGTAATATTAGATAATTATATTATAGGATAATATTATTATCTAATAATATTTAGTTATTAATATTAAGGTTATATTGGACAATTAATGGATAAGTCCTATCTCTTCTCACTCTCACCATAATAAGGATAAGGTATTTATGGTTGAGTGGAATTAAAATTTGAGACAGTTATCCTAGTAGGACTAAGAAAGTAGTGTGCTTTTAGCTTTATAAAAGCATATGAAGGCATCATTTTTTTAGAAAAAAATTACCACCATAAAAAATGCACATAACCCTAATCCGTTGTGAGAGAGAGGTTTCCTAGCTAATTTGTGGAGGTTGAAAAGTCATCATTCACTCCATATGGATATCGTAAAGGCATCATCACTTGATTGTGCTTGTGATTTGGATTTGCACTTTAAGAAGTAATCCTTGATTCTTGATCTATGTTCATATGTATTAATTCTGGGAAGGTTTCACATAACATAAATCATAAAAATCCATTGTGCTTAAATATATGAGAAACCTAATAAATCCAGGTTAAAAGTAGTAAAGCCAATCTTTAGCAACATTAGCAAGGGAAAAAAGGAAGGCCCTCAATTTGATATGGTCCATAGAAATGCCTTATGGCTTCCTTATTAAGCACACCACATGAAATTCCTTCAAATGCTTGTGAGGATCTTCACCTACAAGACCATGAAACCTTAAAAGCAAATGTATTAGACCAAGCTTGAGCTCAAAGTTAGCTTCTAACTCTGGATATTAGATGCCTAATGGTTGTCATGTGACATCAGGGGTAGTCAAGTCCTATTGTTATTAGCCATGGTTTTAAAAGTATCTAAAGGTGCAAAATAAGGAGTGGGAAGGGTAGAACTACCTATATTTTTACTCCTACAAAGGGAATGAAAAGTCCTATCAATTTTAAAATCAAAATTAAACAATTCAATAGTATGTATTCTTGTCATACACTATCGCAACAAAACATTACACTAAATAGACTATATGAGCACTATAGGAATACAAAAACACTAAAATCCAAATATAGTATGAAAAATCAACCTAAACACATCTAATTAACCTATTTAGACATTTTTAAAAATTATAGGACCACCACAGAAAGTTCATTGTAACCATGCAAAACTTAAAAATACAATAAAAATCTTTTTAAAAAAATTTAAAAAAGGGGTTAAATAGTGGAATTTGGCCAAAAAACCACACCTTATGACTTTTGATGAGAAGAATCAAAATTAATTCTTATAAAAATTTTAGCTCAATTAAAGCTAGTGAGATTAGGGTGGTTCCTAGGGGTAAAGTGCAAAATTGTGCAAAATCTATTTTCTTCAGTTAGAAACCTCTATTTTAATGTTGGATGAAGTAAAATATGATAAAATATGATGAATTAAGGTGGAGGAGCACTCAAAAATCAAAGAATGCAAAAGGATGCAAGTATATGCAAAAAAATGTAACTATCATGAAATGTAAGGCCATAGTATATGCAATTTACTAGTTGGAATGCTTAAATAATTATATAATATATTCCCAATAATATGTAGGAAAAGATAAATTCAAGAAGGTACTCAATAATGGTGCTAAATTTTGATTATAATGCCGCTATAAACTAAAATTAATTATATATTGGTTTGTAGAACTTAATGCAATAAAGTGGTATAAACCAAGTCATACTCATAGTGATCCTTTAATATTATCTTTTATTATGAGTTACTAATAATATGCAAAAGAAAATTGCACAACAGAAGGCAAAAACCAATATAAAAATAGAATGCAATGAATATAAACAGAATAAATGTTGTATGTTGATAGAGTATGTTATATGTAGAATTATGTAGTAACAAAATGCAAAACATAGAATCAGGAGGGTTTGTGAATTTAAATTAAATTGAATGTATTAAATAGAATAAAAATGCAAAGCAAATAAAAAGTAAGAAAACCAATGTACCAAAATAGTTAATTCAAGGAATTAAGAACTCTAGTTTGATGGATCAATTAGAATTTGACTTTTCTAGTTAATTCATTAACCTTGAATTACTCAAAACCCCTACAATAGTTCTTAAATTTTATGCTAGATTACCATCAAGGATTTGATCAATTAGAATTAGCTGATTAAGCACCCGTTATAATCCCTACATTAGATTAAAATTGATTTAATGATAGAATTCACTTGAATTGATCAATTGAATTAGAAACCTCCAAATTAATCCCTTAACCCTCTGTCTTATATGTAAAATTGCGATTTGTCAATCATAATTCAACATTAAAATAACAAGAAATCAAAAATCATAAAGATGAATATCAATTATACCAAATCAACATCGAACACTAGTAATTTAAGGAATTCAACATAAGTAAATATGGGAAGAGAAAATTAATTAAAGAATGTCAATATTACAATTTATGATCTTATAATACATAAGAAGAGAGCTTTAAACTCTTTGAATTAACTTCAAATTTAAACTTTCATTTATGAAGAACAAAAGAGAAAATAAGAAGAAGGAGAGTAAAATGCTGAATTTGTAGAAGTCTCTAAAGTCTAATAAGTTCTTCCAATTTATTTGACCTAATTAACCTAAAGCCCTATTAGACTTAAATTGTATGTCTCTTAAGATTATAATAATGGGGCCTTCTTAATTTTTAGAAGCCCAGAACTATTTTTAACAAGATAATTAACTCTAATAGTTACATCAATGAATTCCTATAGTTCTAACTTCCAACCAACTTAAGACCACTAAAATAAGATAATTTGGTAATCCATAAATATCAAATTTGTAAACATGTGTCTTATGAAAATTTGGGCACTAGTTTCAGGTTAATCGAACCTCTATAGCTATAGATATAACCTAAACACAAAGGTGGGCTCAGCTAAGATAGAGACACAACTTCTACTTCTCAACCACATATAACCTCCAAAATGTTTGAATTGGGCTTGAGCAAAAACATTAAACTTGTAGATCTCTTTTTAAGCTTTTTGGGATAAAGATTGCCTCAATCTGACATATAAAACTCAATATATAATTGAAAAATAGAAATATTGTCAAAATTCAACATTAATCGAATAAATGCAAAATGTTGTAAAATCAATCCAAAATTATAAAATAAGGCTAATTCTGTAAAATTAAGCATATGTAACCCACTAAGAGATATAAAATAAAAAAAAATAAAATAGTAAATATTTTTTTATCAATGCTCATGGAAACAATCAAGGGTGAAGTTATGATCTTTCAAAGTTTTTAATTTAAAATACATATTTTTGTGAGATGTTGAATTTATTCAATTTTGATCATAAGTATTCTAGTGAGGAAGCCAAAAACCTAAAAATAAAAAAATATTAGGCAAAGATTTGACATTGATTTTTTAACTAAAAATTAACGTGAAATGTAAAAAAAAATAAATATTTTGAAAAGAAAAGACATTGATTTTCAATAAAAATCTAACATGATAGCAATCTTTCCTGTCAATTATACAATCAACATCATAATAATGAATATAGAACTACACTTGATTAGAAATGGGATAAGCATTGGTTGAAAATTGATATCTAAGTAGTTAAGCACCCAAGGTCAATATACTATTTTATAATAGTGAATGCCTTTAGTACCTTTGCCATCATGTTCCTTGGCAATTTTTATGGCACTAAATGAAGCAATTTCAGGTGCTCGGGTGGTAGGTACTATAACTAGCAACATGAAGTACTTGATAACAATTTCTACATACTCGTATATGATTACACATGGCTATATGTAGGTATGTTGTTATCTATGCCACAAAAGTATACAAAAAAAAAGATTTATCAATTGATGTCTCAAGACTTCCTTTCAATAAGTTTGGTGTTGTACTGCTTGGATTCCTATTCACACCTAGGACTTCTATTGAAGTGTATCTCTTCTTAAATCCATATGACTTTATGAGAAAGAAATTATTCTTGCACAACAATGTATGTGTCATGACAAATTAGGAATATTTATGAACCATGTTTTCTTTTGGTTCTTTTTAAATATCTATCAAAATTTCACATGCTTTTCTTGAACTTTGTCTAAGTGCTTGTTTGGTGTCACTTAAAAAGAAACAATTGATTTTAGCTTCTAAACCATGGTCAAACTTCTAAAAGGATGAATCTAAAAATAATAACTATATAAATTCAAGTAAGAGGTTGAACATATTTGAATGGAGGAAACTAAAGAATATATAAATTAACAAAAAGTAAAAATTGAAAATTAAAATTGGAAGAATTTCATGCTGATAACATGCTCATGATAACAACACTAAAATGATAGAGAGATTGATGAAGATAATATAATAACACAAGAAGGATTTCTCTTATTCATGAATGTATAAAACTCTTTCACAAGCTTCAGTATTTATAGGCCCCTTAAGCACCAAGTGATAATTAACACAATTGCTAATGGTAATTTCTTTTAACTGATAATTATCACTTATTGATAATTATTTATTATTAATTTCAACTAGATATTAAATAAATCTCAATTATAATAACTAATAAATCAATTGAAGATATTTTACAGATATCTACATAAACAAATAACTCTAATATTTTGTAATTTTTCCTTTAAATAAAGTAGTTAATATATTTGTTTAAATCTGAATGGAAAACCTTATGCCAAAATACCTATGTTGTGTTTGGCACAATGGAATATGATGGAATTGAATGAAATGAAATGGAAAAAAGTTATGAATGACAACAATATCCTTAAAAATAAATGAAAGTATAAAACTGAGTCCACTTCTAAAAGATAGTGTTATTATTTTTTCCTTATTTATAACTAACCATGTAAATAATTTGTAGTTGAGCATATATATATTAAATAATAAAATAGTAATATAAATTACATTTTAATATATAAGTTTCTTTTGCTATGAACATATACATAATAAAAAGATATGTAAAAATCATAGATTAATACATCTATATTGTAATATTGTAATACTAACAAAATATTAATAACATATAAGTAAAATAAGCCATAATTTTTGAAAAAATTCATTACACTATTTACCAAAAATCTCCAATTAAAAAAAAAAAGTTGAATAGGGTTTACAATGAAGGACTGTTTTGAAATTCAAAAATATTGATGAGGAAAACTTGTAATAAATCCATTCCAAAAAAGATAAACTAATTATTTCATCACTTTTCCCATGAAATGGGGTTTCCATCTTTTGATAGAACGAGAATTATCATTTCATATTACTTACCAAACAAACATTTCCCATTCCATTTGATTCTATCACATTAAACACATAGTAAAAATCTTTAGCTAAGTTTTTTTCCATTAATTGAGAATGCCAATGTCCTCAAAATTCTATCCACTTATTTAATAAAATATCATTCACATATATACTACCCATCTAGCATGTCTAAAGATGGGTTACACTAGAATAACTCAATGTCAATTTTCTATATATTATCTCTTGTCATTTAATAAAATATCAACCTCATGTATACTACCCATTTAAAATGTAAAATTATTGGTTAAATTGGAATAACTCAATGAGCTAATAGTTTATTTAAGACCAACTTTTATAATAACCATATGACTTTGAAAGTCCTTTCGTCAGGTTGAATTGAAATTCTATTTGTTCTTAGTTATAAAATTTTTATTATTTATCTTTGTTGTATCCAAACTATGTGTTTGTATTATTATAGCGAGATCGTCATAGTTTGCAAAACTAATCTTCTGTGGTTGTATAATTAATGATTTAAGGTATGAGAGAAATAATTTTGTAAATATCAATGGGAACCATGTAAGAAACTTCAATAAACAATCGGTAGAAACACATGATAGTGTTTAAGAAGTTATAAGGCAAAGTTAGGAGCCTTTACACATTATCTCCCTCAATCTTCTTTTTACAATGCACCTCTTCTTACATGTGATATTCATTTCTTTTCTGTGTATTTAGGTTTATCCACATTAAAATATGCGTGCATCCCCGTGCTATTTTGACCGAATCGTACTCGTTTACTTCTCCAGGGATTTTTTTCCCGACAGCTTATAATATTCAAGTTTTATTCTATGTGAATGTTATGATTGTTGATTGATGCTATGAGGGAGGATCTTTGGATTTGAGTAAGAGTTGAGAGTTGCAGATAATGATAAAAGATATGAAAAAAAAAAAGCACTTTTGTTAGTGTTGGACGGTATATATTATATGTGTATTTTGAGAGTGCAGTTCATTAGAATTTACGATTGAGATGAAATTATTTCATAGAAATATTATTGTTGCACTTTGACGGCGATGGTCGGCATTTACGATTGTCATTCCATGATTGATCTCATTCTATGATATGTGAAGCTAAAAGACCAAAGATGGTAAAATTTGTGTAGACCATGGTAATCGATAGAATTTAACTTAAATTCTAATTGTTTTTGGTCAGTAATTGTGCATCATTTTGATTTATCTTCATATTCAAGTTAAACCTTAATCTAAAAGTAAACTTGGTATTGCACTCTAAACAATTATTTTAAAGTATAAATATTTGTATTAGATAAAAATTAAAATTATAAAATAGATAAGTTTTTAATTATTTGAAGAAATTATGTGGGAAATGTGGAAATAATTCTTTCTCCAATGTCACCCTAAATACAACAGATAGGTTTATTGCTAAAAAAAAAAAAATTGTCTCAAAATAAAACTCCAAAATAAATCCATGTCAATACTTTTTTTTAATCAAACAAACATATTCAAATTAATTAGGTCCCGTAGATCAAGATCGAATTGAAATCGAAATGGCTACAAGGCGGGGTTTGCTACCGTATCTCCCCGCATTTTAATAATAATTTGGCCACTAATTAATTATTTATTTTTGACATATCAAGTTGCATACGAATATAGACATAAGCGTTGAATCTTGATTAGGAGTTTAGGGGCTCGTTCTTTACTGTACCCTTCTCAAACATCGTCCTATTAAAATTAAAGCCCTGTTATTATTTTAATATCTTAAACCTCCTTGATGCAAATAAGAGCTTAATTTCCTATTACGTCAATTACAATTTTAAAACATATTACGCTGCGTTTGAATGTAGATGTGAGTTTTGAATCGCCACAATAACGATTGTACAAAGTCTACAGTAATTTTAATTCGCTGCTACAAAAAATAGATAGATCTTTGACTTCATTCTAATTATACTAATTATACTCATAAAGTTATTTGGATTAAATGAATGCATAGAATAGTGATGATTCGTAATTCGGTAATACAAACTTCAATATATTCATATAATCATAAAATTCAATGTTTTAAAAGAAACAAAGAATACTTCGAGAATTTAATTTATTAACTAATATATGAATAGATAAATTTTTAATTTGTTGATTTAATAATATCTCAATTAGTTGATAAATTTCTATAATACCAAATGTATTAATTTATTGAAGTTTCACTGCGTTAAAAAGTAATTTTTTTTTTTCACTTGGAACAATTCTTGAACATACATAGAATATGTTATTTTATACGTATTCTTGAACATACATAGAACAATTCTTAAATTATTTTCACTTGAATGTTCAAAATTATCTAGTAAGACAAATTCAGCATGATTAATAAAATGGTGAAAATGATCAATGTAAAAACACTTTTTTTATTTTAAAGGTGAAATATCCTCATCATCTTATTTTTTGTAATTTTTGAATGAACACTATTATTTTCATCTAAAAATGTAGAAATTTCAAAACAAATAGGACACTTAAAATCTCCATCTTTGTAGGTACATTCATAGTTACTAATATAATTCATAAATTTAGAAAATTCAAGAAACTCAGTAAGCAGTTCATCAAGGATAGCATTAACATATAATTCAAAATTAGCATATGAAAAAATAGTAAAATTAGAAATAGAAATGTCATAATTAGAAATAGCACTAGAAATAGCAAAATTAGCAATAACAGAATGAAACTAGAAAATTAAGAATTAAAAATAGCAACATCAGAGGGATTAGAAAGAGGGTTATCATGCAACCAAGGCTCCAAAGTTTAAAGAAATGATATAAAATATATCTTACATAGCCTCGAGATGTCCAACTTAGTTGTAACACCATCAAACTCCATAGTTAATGTTACATCTCAAATACTAATAACGATTTTTGTTATCTTAAGAAAAAGCCGACTAAGAATAATTGGTGAAAAAATATTGGAATCCTCATTTTCCATTTTCAAAATATAGAAATTTATTGGAAATATGAGGTTATCAACTTACACTAAAATATCTTTAACAACACCTAAAGGGTAAATGTTAGATTTATTAGCTAATTGAACAACAATCTTCATTTCTTTTAGAACTTTTAAATTCAAAGCAGTGAAAACAGAAAGAGGCATGACATTAATGAATGCTCCTAAGTTTAACATAGCATGCTTTATTTTGGTTTTGCCTATAACACATGAGATGGTAAATATGCCTGAATCTTTGCATTTTATTAGTAATTTTCTTTGAATGATGGCAAACATGTTTTCCTCTACACTTACTTTCTCATCCATCTTTAATTTTCTTTTATTAATGCACAAATATTTCAAGAAGTTAGCATACCTTGGAATATTTTTTTATCAAATCTAGTAAAGATATGTTAACTTCTATTTTTAAAGGACTTTAAAATCTAATTTTTCATTTTCCTTTTTCTTTTAGTGAAAAAGTCTTCTACTTAGAAAAGGGAGCAGATTGGAAAATTAGTGGAAATGGGAGAAGAATTCACCACACCATCATTGTGTTTTTGCTATTTTTCTAGTTTTTTCTACTTTTTCTCTTTTAGTTGTTTTTATTGGTTCTGTTTTGGTTGGTTTCTTATTTCTAGTTAGTTGCTTTCTAGTTTATAGCTTAGTTTTAATTGTGAGGATGAAGGATTATCCACTTGCTTGCCACTTCTAAGCATCGTGGCATTCACTATTTCCTTGTTTCTTATATTGCTACAAGATGATTGATTTGATCTTTATGCCTTAAGCTCACTTAGTTTAGAAGTTAACTAGCCAATTTGAGTTTGCAAGTTTGTAATGGTAGCCTCTATCCTTTGTTGGAATTGTAAGTTATTAGCAATCATTTACTTGACTAAATCTTCAAATGTCGACTAAGAGTAAGCTACAATTGAATCTGGTTGATTGATAGGATTTGATTACATCTGGTTATATACAAGAGAAGGATATTGATTCTGGCTTGCATTGTTACTATATTTGAAATTCTAGTTATGATGCTGGTAATACTAGTTAGGTTACTACTACTAGTATAGATTAAGTTATTGGTGGTATTGTGGTCTAATAGGATAAATGGTTGTTGTATAAGGTAGAGGAAGAGGATACTCATCATCTTCAAATATTAGATAGCAATTAGTATGATGATTTAGGTAGAAGCAAATCCCACAAAGCTTTGTAGGTAAAATAACTTGGAATTATTATTATTGTCTCATAACCATTTGCCTAACAAGGAATGTCAGTTCATCCAATCTATTTTCCAATCTTTGCTAGTTTGAATTTAAGAAACTTATCTCATTCATGCCTCTGGTTATAGTAGCCATAATTCTAGTTCTAAACTGTTAAGAGTTCACTGCCATATTTGCTATCAAGTCTTTAAATGCCATTGGAGTCTTATCTACTAAGGCACCATCACTTGTTGTATGTATTATACTCCTATCCATAGGTAATAAGCCTTCATAAAAGTATTGGATAAGGAGTTGGTCACTAATTTGTTAGTAAAAGCAACTTGCACAAAACTTATTGAATCTTTCCTAATATTTATATAGTTTTTTTCCATTTAACTGTCTAATTCTACAAATCTCTTTCCTTATTGCAATAACTTTAGATGTAGGAAAAAAAATTTCTAGGAAAAGTTATTTCATATCATGCTAACTTGTAACAAAATCTATTAGGGTGTGTATTCTAATAATCAATCATAAGATTATTGTAATAATGCACAATATATTATGTTTTATTTTAAGCAATGCAATTATTATATTTTATTTTATTTTAATATTTGCACAATTTATAGCTTAATATAATAATTGTCTCTAGAATAGTTTTACTATTCCTAAAATGTATATAATTGAGTATTATTGCAAAAGGGATAGCAATAATGCATTAAGATTATCATGTATAGTGACTGATGATTATGTATTATGAATATATGATATCAATTCAATACATGGGTACATTGTTAGTGAACAAATGTACTGGACTAATCTATTGTGAGAATACTACATGGTTCATCACATGTCATTAATTATTCTTATGTGACTACATTGCACATAATCTTTTGAACAAAAGTCATTACTGTTCTCTACATGAGGAGTCACACATTTTGATGCCATCCTATGTCACCTTTAATCAGGATGACACGTAGGGCATTGATGTAACATCCCAAAATTTTAATTTTTATAATTTTTTTATATTTATGAATATGTATTTAATTGATTAGTGATTGAATTGGAATTTCTTTTCCTTCAGAGAATTTTGAAATCGTAAAATAATAATGCTAAAAATATGTGAAAGGTAATTATTTTTATATGATTGTTTTTATAATGAATTTCTCATTCATTGAAAGTAATTATTCTAGAAGTTATAAAGAAATGATTGAAAATAATTATTTTTAAGATATTAAATGGAATAATTTTGATTTTTTAGCATAAAATTGGTACCTCTCTATTTCTTGATTTTAATATTCTTCTTTTTATGCTGGCTGCCTTGTTTCTTTTCCAGCACATTTTAGTTATTGTATGTCACCTCACCGCCTCTCTCTCTTAATAATTCGGATAGCAGCTTCTTGTTTTATCCAGAATTTCACATATCACTGCCTTTTTCTTCTTAAATCTGCCTAGAAAGTACATGACATATGTGGAACTATAGTATAGCACTCCTCTATTTTTCTAGACTTCTCCCCTCTCACGAAGAGGGGTCATATTTTTCTGGTTTCCCTTCTCTCTCGTTTCTTTTCTCTCTTATGTGTTCTAGCTTCTTCTTGATTCAGCCCTCTCTCTTGGCCATCGGCATTATACACACTATCTTTCTTTTCTTTCATAATATCGGCTGGCTCTGTTTTTCTTTTGGATTTCCCATTGCTTTTCCAGCAGCTTCTACACTCTCTCACCGCCTTCAGCTGCGGTCCTCCTCCTTTTATTTTATTTCTTCAACTTTGCTTTTGCTTTAAACACGTGGATTCTCTCTCTTTTTCTAATGCTGTCTTTAGCGGGTATAGCTGAGAATTTTTAATTTTCTGGTTCTTTCTTCTTATTGGTACACGTACAGAACATCATCAACTTTGCTCTTCTCCCACCGCCTTTCTTCCTTTGTCTCATTCGAAAATTGTTTTTTTAAAAAAGTAAAAGTCAGCAGCTCTCTCTCTCTGAAGAATTCTTTAGCACACTCTTCGATACACATATTAAATTTTCTGGCTATTGCATTCCGGTTCCTTCTACACACCACCGCCTCATCCTCTGTTCTTTCTCCAGAGCTAGCACCTCATCTCTCTCCCTCTCTTTTGGTGCCTTCTAGTACAGTTCTATCCGCTCTCCTCTCTCTTTGCCCTTAGCTTTTTCTCTTTTATCCCCCGCTTTTTCTGCGTTCTCCCTCGGTTTGAAAGCTGCTGCTCATTTGGCCAAACTCTGTTCATGTCTAAGGTTGGCATTATCAATACAGCGGCTGGTCTCCACCATTCCGCTGTTAGTTCCCTTTCCATCTGTTGTGAGCTTCCTCTCCGTCCGCTGGTGAACTAAGGCCGCGTGAAGAGCGGCCACCATGAACTGCTGCTGTTCAGTTTGGTTCCGAGCCGGGGCGAGAAAGCTGAGACCAACAGAAGAACAATAGAATGAAGCTGCATCTTTAGCTTCCTTTCTATCTAGTAGTGGATGAAAGTGGTGTGAGGAGCTGTTGTATGCTAGTTCATGGTAAAGTCGTGAATCATTCCGGCTAGTCTCTCTTCCTCCAGTAGCTGATTTCTTGATGGAGACTTGCTGTTGTTCTATTCTGGCTTGTTCCTATTGAGGCAAGCTAGAACAGGGCTATTATTATTAGCTGTGTAGCTCATCTCTACCACCTCTCTCCTCTCTCACCCGGCTCCATTTCTCTTCATCTCGCTTCCTCTGTTTTCCACCTTCCTCCGTTGCAGCTTTGTTATTAGGAGAGCATCTACGTCACACGCGCTACCTTGCTAACAATGAATTTCCAGTGACATGAAGGCCAGCTTGATAGCAACGCGAATGGAGACTGCAGAGTAGGGAGGCCGAGTAGTTATTCGTACTGTTCTTTCTTCTTGCTGTGATGCCAACTTCAGCTGTTGCCGGCATCCTGTTACGCTTCTGTTTCCCTTTTTCTACTGTTGTTTCATCTTGCTCCTTCCTTCGGCCAGACGTGAGCAACTGTTGCTCCTTGTTACTGCTAGCGTCGGTGCTGTTTGGAAGCTTCACCAGATGCAACAACATGCCGGGTTCTCCACGGGTAGTGTTGAACCAGCAAGCAGAGGCAGAAGGTCTTCCTTCATGTTCAGCTGCTCCTATTCGGTGCTGCACAATGACGTACAGCGAGGGAAGGAGCCGCAAGTTTGGTTTGTGAAAAAGTCATGTGAAGTTGACATGTTGACAGGAACCGCTAAGTTACAGTGTAAAATATCATTGTCTGCTTTGTTTTATCGGTACTGTGGCAAGGTTCTTTTGTCGGCGACGCTCCGGCAGAATTATTTGACGTGGGAAAATAAGAGAGAGTGGGAATTTAAAACGGGAATGTTTCAAAGTAACAAGATAGATGGAAGCAAAGGAATTGGAAATCTTCGAATAGATGCTTTAGAGGTACTCGTAAAGGATTTTACTAAGTGAGTATATATCTCACCACTAACTTTATTTTAACATAAAGTGATTAATTGGTATTATTATTATTGGTAATGTCGATTTTATTCTTATTATTTGGAATTAGTTTTGTGATATAAGAATCATTGGTTGATAATAATTGATAGTGGGTCAGAGTGGGTAGCGAAAATACGGCTATGTCATTAATAGTCATTGATTGATTAATTGTGAAAGAATTGCAATGATTATGTTATATGCTTTAATGGTTCGTGATGGTTGGATAGTTATTTATGTGAACTTACACTGAATTTAGTGAGAAGATTAGAGTGAAGTTTTAGCGAAATTGCTACATTATGAATTGAGCCTTATGAGGCATATGGAAAATGGTGAAATGGACTAGAGCAATGATATTGAATATCATGATCTATGATGAAGGGACGTGATATCCGGATGAGAAATTCCCGATACACAGAGATGGAATAGATGTATAATCAATTTGAAAGCCAGTTGAGAAATTCTTGGCTAATAATTTAGAAGGTTGTAAGGAGTATTTGAGAGTCAGACGAGAAATCTTTAGCTAATAGTTAAAGAGTATAGAATTGATTTAGATACCATAGAATAGTTTTGTGTGTGTTTATTATATTTAAATATGTGACATAAAATGATTATTTGTGATTGACTCTTCATAATGATGTAATTGTGATGATTAGCTAAATTTTAATGGTCGTTTGTGTATGATGTCTATCCGGAATAGGTAGTATATGGTTCAAATGTTGATAGAAAATTGGGACTCTTATGACTGTGCCACAGAACTTCTATTTTGGGCTATGGTTTCATATATCTTCGAAATCCAGACGATAGTTTGCTATTAGTTTTTAATATATTTAAGTTAATCACTTGCAAGATAGTGGTAGTTATATGTTCACTGGGTTCATAGAACTCACTCTTTTATTTTTTATTTTAATATTTTCAGGTTTGCATTCATGGAGAATCAAAGACTGCCTTAGTATGAGATTTGACAGTTGGGACTAGAGTTAACAGTTAAATAGAGTTTTGATGAATTATATGATACAATGAATTAATTGTATTGTATAAGTGTGAAATTAAATTGTTCTATGTGATCTTTTCATTTTTTTGAAAATTAGATAGAAAGAGTAATGCTTGTGGAAACCGGTAACGAGATCCACGCCGGTCACGATCAAAAGTGGGTCGTGACAATTGATTGGGTGTGTCATGAATCATGCAAAAAGATGTAAGTAATGTAGATGGAATTTTGTCCTCTTATATAGAATGAGTGATATCCTTGGACCCTTTGATTAAATGAGACTAAGAAATGTATAGCCATGCTCAAATAGATCAATATGTGATATTAATAATTTGTTTAAGTTAGTATAATTGATATCAAGAAATGTGAATTGAACATTGAAAAGAATAACACATTCCATGCCTTTAGTTCGATTTGGATAGTGTTATTCACACATTAGGTGGATTTTGAATCATAAACATTCTTACTACTTGGGTGGCAATAATGTATTGCTAGATATCGCTTACCATTTATGATCTACTAATGTGTCATTACTAACATTGTAAGAACTTACAAGGTTACACAAAAGGAGTAAGAATAAGATAGTAATTAATTAATTTTTTAGTTAAACTAAAAACTTATTAATTGGACTTGTTATTTAGTGTATATATATATTATCAAAGTAATAATATATACTATTCACGCAATATATATTATATTATATTATGTTATATTATCTTATATTAAAGTAATATTGGATAATTATATTATGGGATAATGTTATTATCCAATAACATTTAGTTATTAATTTAAAGTAATATTAGACAACTAATGGATAAGCCTTTTCTTTCCTCACTCTCACCATGATAAGGATAAGGTATTTTTGGTTAATTGAAATTAAAATTGGAAGCAGTTATCCTAATAGGACTAGGAAAGTGGTGTGCTTTTAGCTTTATAACAAGGTATGAAGGCATCATTTTTTTAGAAAAAAATTACCACTAGAAAAAATGCACATAACCCTAATCCCTTGTTAGAGAGAAGTTTCCTAGCTGATTTATGGAAGTTGAAAAGTCATCATTCACTTCATGTAGATATCGTAAGGGCATCATCATCTGATTGTGCTTGTGATTCAGATTTGTACTTTAAGAGGTAATCCTTGATTCTTAATCTATGTTCCTATGTATTAATTCTGGGAAGGTTTCACATAACATAAATTATAAAAATCCATTGTGCTTAAATATATATGAAACCTAATAGATCCAAGTTAAAGGTAGTAAAGCCAATCTTTAGCAGCATTAGTAATGGAAAAAAGGAAGGCCCTTAATTTGATATGGTCCTCAGAAATGCCTTGTGGCTTCCTTATTAAGCACACCACATGAAATTCCTTGAAATGCTTGTGAGGATCTTCACCTACAAGACCATAAAACCTTGGAAGCAAATGTATCAGGCCAAACTTGAGCTCAAAGTCAGCTTCTAAATCTAGATATTAGATGCCTAATGATTGACATGTGACATCAAGGGTAGCCAATTCTTTCAAAGTCCTATTGTTATTAGCCATGGTTTTAGAAGTATCTAAAGGTACAAAATAGGGAGTCAGAAGGCTAGAACTACTTATATTTTTACTCCTACAAAGGGAATGAAAAGTCATATCAATTTTAAAATCAAAATCAAACAATTCAATAGTAGATCTTCTTATCATACACTATCACTACAAAACACTGCACTAAATAGACTATATAAGCACTATAGGAATGTAGAAACACTAAAATGCAAATATAATATGAAAAATCAACCTAAACACATCTAATTAACCTATTTAGACATTTTAAAAAATTATGGGACCACAATAGAAAGTTTGATGTAACCATGCAAAACCTAAAAATGTAATAAAAATCTTTTGAAAAATTAAAAAAAGGGTTAAATAGTGGAATTTGGCCAAAAAACTATGTAACTTTTGATGATAAAAATCAAAACTAGCTCTTATTAAAATTTTATCTCAATTAGAACTAGTGAGATTAGGGTGGTTCTTAAGGGTAAGGTGCAAAATTGTGTAAAATCTATTTTCTTAGGTTAGAAACCTCTATTTTAATGTTAGATGAAGTAAAATATGATAAAATATAATGAATTAAGGTGGAGGAACACTTAAAAATCAAAGAATGCAAAAGGATGCAAGTATATGTAGAAAATTGTAACTATCATAAAATGCAAGGCCATAATATATGCAATCTACTAGTTGGAATGCTTGAATAATTATGTAATATATTCCCAATAATATGTAGGAAAAAATAAATTCAAGAGGATACTCAATAATGGTGTCAAAATTTTGATTACAATGCCGCTATGAACTAAAATTAATTATATACTAGTTTGTAGAAATTAATGCAATAAAGTGGCATAAACCAAATCGTACCTATAGTGATCCTTTGATATTATCTTTTATTATAAGTTACTAACAATATGCAAAAGAAAAATGCACAACAAAATGCAAAAACCAATATAAAAATAGAATGCAATAGATATAAATAGAATGAATGTAGTATACTAATAGAATATGTTGTATGTAGAATTATGCAGTGACAAAATGCAAAACATAGAATTATGAGGGTTTGTGAATTTAAATTAAATTGAATGTATTTAACAGAATAAACATGCAAAGCAAATAAAAAGTACGAAAACCAATGTACCAAAATAGTTAATTCAAGGAAATAAAAGCTCTAGTTTGTATTAATCATGGATCAATTAGATTTTGACTTTTCTAGTTAATTCATTAACCTTGAATTACTCGAAACCCCACAATACTTCTTAAATTTTATGCTAGATTATCATTTAGGATTTGATCAATTAGAATTAGTTGATTAAGCAACCGCTATAATCTCTACACTAGATTAAAATTAATTTAATGATAGAATTCAATCGAATTGATAAATTGAATTAGAAACTTCCAAATTAATCCCTTAACCCTCTATTTTATATGTAAAATTTTGATTTGCCAACCATAATTCAACATCGAGATAATAAGAAATCAAAAATTACAAAGATGAACATTAATTATACCAAATCAACATCGAACACTAGTAATTTTAGGAATTCAACATAAGTAAATATGGGAGGAGAAAATTAATTAAAGTTAATATTAAAATTTATAATCTTACAATACATAATAAGAGAGCCTTAAATTCTTTGAATTAAATTCAAATTTAAGCTTTCATTAATGAAGAACAAAAAAGAAAACAAGAAAAAGGAGAGCAAAATGTTGAATTTGTAGAAGTCTCTAAAGTCTAATGAGTTCTCCCAATTTATTTGACCTAATTAACCTAAAACCCTATTAGACATAAATTGTATACCTCTTAAGATTACAATAATGAGGCCTTCTTAATTTTTAGAAGTCTAGAAATATTTTTAACAAAATAATTAACTCTAATAATTACATCAATGAATTCCCATAGGTCTAACTTCCAACCAACTTAAGACAACTAAAATAAGATAATTTGGTAATCTATAAATATCAAATTTGTAAACATGTGTCTTATGTGAATTTGGCCACTAGATTCAGGTTAATTGAATATCTATCACTCCAGATATGACCTAAATACAAAGGTGGGCTCAGCTAGGATAAAGACACGACTTCTACTTCTCAATCATATATAACCTCTAAAATGTCTGAATTAGGCTTAAGCCAAAACATTAAACTTGTAGATCTCTCTTTAAGCTTTTTAAGATAAAGATTGCCTCAATCTAATATATAAAACTCAAGATATAATTGAAAAATAGAAATATTGTCAAAATCTAACATTAAATGAATAAATGCAAAATATTGTTAAATCAATCCAAAATTATAAAATAAGGCTAATTATGTGAAATTAAGCATATGTAACCTACTAAGAGATATAAAATAAAGGAAAATAAAATAGTAAATATTTTTTTCATCAATGCTCATACAAACGGGCGAAGTTATAATCTTTCAAAGTTTTTAATTTAAAATACATATTTTTGCGAGATGTTGAATTTATTCAATTTTGATCATAAGTATTCTAGTGAGGAAGCCAAAAACCTAAAAAAAAAATATTAGGCAAAGATTTGACATTGATTTTTTAACTAAAAATCAACGTAAAATGTAAAAAAAATAAATATTTTAAAAAGAAAAGACATTGATTTTCAATAAAAATCCAACATGATAGTAATATTTCACGTCAAGTATACAATCGACGTCATAACAATGAATATAGAACAACGCTTGATTAGAAATGGGATAAGCATTGGTTGAAAATTGATATCTAAGCAATTAAGCACCCAAGGTCAATCGACTATTATATAATAGTGAATGGTTTTAGTACCTTCTCCATCATGTTCCTTGGCAACTTTTATGGCACTAAATGAACCAATTTCATGTGCTTGGGTGGTAAGTACTATAACTAGTAAAATGAAGTACTTGATAACAATTTTGACATACTCGTATATGATTACACATGATTATATGTAGGTATATTGTTATTTATGCTACAAAAATATACACAAAAAAAAGATTCATCAATTGATGTCTCAAGACTTCCTTTCAATAAGTTTGATGTTGTACTGCTTGGATTCCTATTCATGCCTAGGACTTCTATTCAAATTGGAAGAATTTCATGCTGATAACATGCTCATGATAACAACACTAAAATGATAGAGAAATTGATGAAGAGAATATAATAACACAAGAAGGATTTCTCTTATTCATGAATGTATAAAACTCTTTCACAAGCTTCGGTATTTATAGGCCCCTTAAGTACCAAGTGATAATTAATACAATTGCCAATGGTAATTTCTTTTAACTGATAATTATCACTTATTGATAATTATTTATTATGAGTTATAACCAAATATTGAATAAATCTCAATTATAATAACTAATAAATCAATTGAAGATATTTTACAGATATCTACATAAACAAATAACTCTAATATTTTGTAATTTTTCCTTTAAATAGAGTAGTTAATATATTTGTTTAAGTCTGAATGGAAAACCTTATGCCAAAATACCTATGTTGTGTTTGGCACAATGGAATATGATGGAATTGAATGAAATGAAATGGAAAAAAAGATATGAATAACAACAATATCCTTAAAAATAAATGAAAGTATAAAACTGAGTCCACTTCTAAAAGATAGTGTTATTATTTTTTCCTTATTTATAACTAACCATATAAATAATTTGTAGTTGAGCATATATATATTAAATAATAAAATAGTAATATAAATTACATTTTAATATATAAGTTTCTTTTGCTATGAATATATACATAATAAGTTATGTAAAAATCATAGATTAATACATTTATATTGTAATATTGTAATGCTAACAAAATATTAATAACATATAAGTAAAATAAGCCATAATTTTTGAAAAAATTCATTACGCTATTTGCCAAAAATCTCCAATTAAAAAAAAGTTGAATAGGGTTTACAATGAAGGATTGTTTTGGAATTCAAAAATATTGATGAGGAAAACTTGTAATAAATCCATTCCAAAAATGATAAACTAATTATTTCATCACTTTTCCCATGAAATGAGCTTTCTATCTTTTGATAGAATGAGCGTTACCATTTCATATTACTTACCAAACAAACATTTCCCATTCCATTTGATTCTATCACATTAAACACATAGTAAAAATCTTTAGCTAAGTTTTTTTCCATTAATTGAGAATGCCAATGTCCTCAAAATTCTATCTACTTATTTAATAAAATATCAACCACATATATGCTACCCATCTTGGATGTCAAAAGATGCGTTACACTGGAATAATTCAATGTTAATATTCTATATATTATCTTTTCTTATTTTATAAAATATCAACCTCATGTATACTACCCATTTAAAATGTATAATTATTGGTTAAATTGGAACAACTCAATGAGCTAATAGTTTATTTAAGACCAAATTTTATAATAACCATATGACTTTGAAAGTCCTTTCGTCAGGTTGAATTGAAATTCTACTTGGTCTTAGTTATAAAATTTTTATTATTTATCTTTCTTGTATCCAAACTATGTGTTTGTATTATTATAGCGAGATTGTCACGGTATGTAAAACTAATCTTTTGTGGTTGTATAATTAATGATTTAAGGTATGAGAGAAATAATTTTGTAAATATCAATGGGAACCATGTAAGAAACTTCAACAAATATTCGGTAGAAACACAAGACAGTGTTTAAGAAGTTATAAAGCAAAGTTAGGAGCCTTTACACATTATCTCCCTCAATCTTCTTTTTACAATGCACCTCTTCTTATATGTGATTTTCATTTTTTTTTCTGCGTGTTTAGGGTTATCCACATTAAAATGCGTGTGCATCCTTGTGCTATTTTGACCGAATCGTACTCGTTTACTTCTCTAGGGATTTTTTTCCGGACAGCTTATAATATTCAAGTTTGATTCCATGTGAATGTTACCAATGTTGATTGATGCTATGATGGAGGATGTTCGGATTTGTGCAAGAGTTGAGAGTTGCAGATAATGATAAAGGACATGAAAAAAAGCACTTTTATTAGTGTTAGACGGTATATAGAATTTGTGTATTTTGAGAGTATAGTTCTTTAGAATTTGATCGCCAACGTTTGAGATGAAATTATTTCATAGAAATACTATTGTTGCACTTTGACGGCGATGGTCGGCATCTACAATTGCCATTTCATGATTGATCTCATTCTATAATATGTGAAGCTAAAAGACCAAAGATGGTAAAATTTGCATCAACCATGGTAATGGATAGAATTTAACTTAAATTCTAATTGTTTTCAATCAATAATTGTGCATCATTTTGATTTATCTTCATATTCAAGTTAAACCTTAATCTAAAAGTAAACTTGTTATTGCCCTCTAAACAATTATTCTGATATATAAATATTTGTATTAGACAAAAAATTAAAACTACGTAAGAGGTAAGTTTTTTTATTATTTGAAAAAATTACATGGGAAATGTGGAAATAATTCTTCTAGCAGTATCACCCTAAATATAACAAATAGGTTTATTGCTCCAAAAAAATTTATCTTAAAATAAAATTCCAAAATAAATCCATGTAATACTTTTTTTAATCAAACCAAAAGATTCAATTTAATTAGGTCCAGTAGATCAGGATCAAATTGAAATCGAAATGGCCACAAGGCGGGGTTTGCTACCGTATCTCCCCACATTTTAATAATAATTTGGCCACTAATTAATTATTTATTTTTGACATATCAAGTTGCATATGAATATAGACATGAGTGTTGAATCTTGATTACGAGTTTAGGGGCTCGATCTTTGCTGTACCCTTCTTAAATTTCGTCCTATTAAAATTAAAGCCCTGTTATTATTTTAATATCTTAAACCTCCCTGATGCAAATAAGAGCTTAATTTCCTATTACGTCAATTACAAATTTAAAACATATTACGCTGCGTTTGAATATAGATTGAGTTTTGAATCGCCACAATAATGACTGTATAAAGTCATAAATTTTAATTCGCTGCTACAAAAATAGATAGATCTTTGGCTTCATTTTAATATTACTAATTATACTCATATAGTTAATTTGATTAAATGAATACATAGAATAATGATGATTCGTAATTCGGTAGTGCAAATTTCAATATATTCATATAATCATAAAATTCAATGTTTTGAAAGAAACAAAGAATACTTCGAGAATTTAATTTATAAACTAATATATGAATAAATAAATTTTTAATTTGTTGATTTAATAATATATCAATTATTTGATAAATTTCTATAATACCAAATCTATTAATTTATTGAAGTTTCACTGCGTTAAAAAGTAATTTTTTTTTTCACTTGGAACAATTCTTGAACATACATAGAATATGTTATTTTATACGTAAAATACTGGTAGATTTAATTCTTGATTCATAAAATGCCTTAAAATACAATCCATCATGAAACGGATAAGACTCCTACATGAAAATGCCAACATGGATATAGGATAATAGTGTTCCCCGAACCGACAAATAACGCAATAGAGACAGGGATCGGCTCAAGGGAATGTATTCCGGAAGCACCACCATGAAGGTGCAAGAATCCATGTGTATGCCCAGTTTTTAAGATTGCCTTGGAAGCAAAATCTCCTGCCTTCCTCATTGCCGAGTTTGAAAATACCCCACTCCCTTCCATCAGTTTTATTTAAGCCAAAACGTGTTAAAATACCTTGGAAATGATCGGAATCCCACTCATTCCACCAGGGAGTAGATTCGTCGTTGGTAAAATAAATGGCATTGCTGATTCCAACTCCGAGTTTCTTTGAAGACAACGACATCGAAGAACATCTTCCCAAGAATAGCACGCGGTCCCCCAAGGATTCAACCTTCTTCCAAGATGATTGGAAAAGATCTAATGAATACACTTCAAACTTTTTTGTCTCAAGCAAAGCGCTCGGTTTGCTGTTAAAATATCTACAAGCAAGTAAGATCTCCCCATCAGATTCCACAAGATATTTTGAAATCCGCTTTTCTTCTGGCCAATCTGCAGCTGGTATTATCTCTTCCTGAACCCCCAACGTCTCTGGCATTTTTACTTCATGAAATTGTAATTCTATGTTTGATGATCTACCAAAGTGATTTTCACCTCTTTCACAGATGCTGGAGTGGATACTTTTGGCGTCAATTTGCCATATGTTGAAATTGTCCTCCACGAGATAAAACTTTCCATTACAGAAAATAGCATCCTCGAATGGCTTACCTGTGTATTTTTGTTTAACCCATGACTTTGCCCCAGGAACCCAAAAAGCTAGCTCTCGGTAATTGCTATCCAAGAGCATGCAAATAAAGTTATTCTCAAACGGAGACCCTGAGAGCACCATCTTGTGGTAGAAGTTCGATATTCCAGGCAAAGTAACTTGGTTTCCAGTAAACGGATTCAACAAGTCAAGTTCAATAAAGAAACAGTTAACTCTTTTTACCATAATCAGCCAATCGTAAAATGATCCCCAGAAATACGTCCCATACGCTTTTGATAGATTCAACTCCAAAACCCGGTTCTCCAGCACACTGGTACAAGTTCTATTCTCTTTCCGATCCTGACCCGACTGCAAAAGCCAAGGATATCCTTGCCTTTGCCAACAGTAAGGAAGTTCTTCGCAAAGAACAGCATTCCAATTTTTACAAACCTTACTTGCGGATAAGCAATCAGTTAAACTTAGTCTGTCAGTAATCATCTCAACGATGCTCTTAGGTAGATTTGACCAATCCACATTCCTTTTCCTATGTCTTTTTTGTCTCTTCCTGTCAGTATCCATCTTGCGGATACCCCGAGGTTGAATTTTTAAACGAGATTCATTAACAGGTGTATGCATCGTCAGTTATTGACCTACAAAAACAATAAAACTCATTAAGTCACAAGGATGGTGGATCACATCATATCCATGTAATGGTCATCAAAATTAGAACTCAACGCCTAAAATTGAGAGCACAAGTTTCCTGACTCATATCTAATATATCTAAAAAAATGCAAAGCTTGCGTTTTGTTTAAATACTAAATTTTCAAACATTCCATTCACGAAGCATGAAAACCCAGAAAGCAACCACATTTTGATACCAGACCTTCCATGAATGACTGACTATAGATTTTCCATTTATCCGTGAATGCCTTAAATTCAAATTTTTCACTGACGTATAAATCAAGAAAAATGCAATAATAATAATAATCACAAACCTGTTTCTTGCGAGCAAATGTCTTGGCAAGAAGAAGCAGGTTGCGTGAGCCAAGCTTTACGTGGATCATTCAATAGTGTTTGAATGAAATCTTATTGGTTTTGTGTGTGCATATATATTGTGCTTATAAGATTTTTCATTCCGATCTTTCCTTTTCATTTGGTAGCGAATTCATGCATGTAATGGGACAGGGGAAAGGAAAGAAGAAATCTTTTTATTACCTTCCTGTTATTTTGATATCTGAGAATAAGATAGAAATGATTTAATTTCAATAAACAACATTTTAGAATAGATAACATCTCAAAATTTGAAAGGCATTTTGCAACAAGGGTAAAGAGAAATTGATGACTAAATTAGATGTGAAAGTAATTTACCCAAAAAAATGGAAGTATTTTAATTCATTTTTTTGGTAATTAATTAATTGATTTCTCTATTAAATTATTAAATATGCATTGTGCATAATCTTACTTTTTCCTTGGCAAAAAAATATTTATGAAATATTCTATATATTTGAAATGGAATATGCTTAGTTTTATTATACAGTATATGATTTTGAACTAGAGAAAAGGTAAGTATAATTTTAAAGAAAATCAATATATATATATATATATATATATATATTAACTAAAAATGTTATAAGATTATAATGTGAATCGGACGTTGCACTTTTCATATAAAATTTATGGAATTATTAACAAATTTGGCTTATTTTTTTTATAACTATTATGTGTTGTTTAATATAATTTTTTAATTATGTAAGTAATTAATTTTTTTATGAAGCGGAACTTCTTTTATAATATACGTTCATATTTTGCTCAACTTTACTTCGTATCATCGATGACATGATTCACTAACTTCAATATAAAATTAAATGCCTTGCCTTAAGTACGTTCTTGAAAAACCTTGTATCGTTGGGTACTCCTGCATGAAATCTCTTGTTAGATACATATGTAACTATTAAAAATAAGTGCACATTTTGTTGTTGACTTGATCTAGAACAGTAATTCCACAATGATTTAATTAAAGAGAAAACTTCGGTAAAATCCCTTTTTGTTTTAAAGTCACGACTACAGAAATGAGATATTATGTTACTCCATAGGCATTGGCCCATCTTATCATTTACGTTTAAATTGGAGTGATAATATTTTTAAAATTATTTAGAAAATTAAGTCAATAGGTCATAAATATAATTGATATCTATTTTGATGTGATGATAATTTTGAAATTGTTTGAAAACTTAAGATATTAATTTTTTATTTAATCATAATCTACATCATAATATATGACATTTAAATGTTGATGGAAAAATAAGAAAATTTCAAATGTTGAATTTAGAATTAATTGATGTTTATTTGGATATGGTGGCATTTTTTAAATTATTAAAAAATTTAAGACAACAATTTTTTACTCAACCAACATTATAATATATGACATTTGTGAGTTATAGGAAAAATGAGGAAATATAAGATGAAAGTTTTAGAACGAACTAATGTCTATTTGGACTCGATAGCTTTTTTGAAAGTGTAATAAACTTAAGACATCAATTTTTTACTCAACTAACATCAAAATGGATAACATTTAAATGTTATTAGAAAAAAGATAAAACTTAAAATATCAATTTTAGAATTAACTGACATCTATTTGGATGTGATGTCATTTTTGAAATTATCAAAATAGACTTAAGATGTTCGTTTCTTATGCAATTGATGTCATAATGTATTGTATTTAGAGCTTATTGAGAAAACAATAAAATATAAAAGTGTTAACTTTAGAATTAATCAACATATATTTGGTTGCGATGGCATTTTTTAAATTATTAAAAAAATTTAATATGTCACTTTTTTTGTTAATTGACGCTAATATATATAATATGTAAGGGATGTTGGGAACATGAGAAAATTTAAAACATTGGTCCTAGAATTTACCAATGTATAATGGTATTACAAAAGTTTGGTAGAAACCTAATATGTGTTATTACACTCCAAACTTAAATACCAAACTTACTCAAAATCGTAATTAGTGACAAGTCTGAATTATACCTAAAAAAATAGAAGTCAATAATTGAAAAGAGAATATAAAGCAATGAATTTTCAAAAGTAAATTTAAATAAACAATTTAAAATAGATTTAGATGCAAACAAGAGATGGAAATCATGTTCAAGAAATTCCATACTCCAATTCTTGGATTTTTTTCTTAGGGACTCAATGATTCAATTTACAATTCAAATACTTTACCAATGAATATGTCGAAGCCAACAACAATCATACAAATGTTAAATGCAAATAAACTTGAACAAAAAACTAATTAGTCCTCTATTAGAACTCAATTCAAAATAAACAACTAAGTTCAATTAATAATTATCCCAAGAATTTAAATAAAGGTCAAGCCAAATTTAATAATTCAACAAACAATAATTGCTAAATTCATTTTTTATTTCATAGGTATCATAAAATTAACAAGCCAAATGTGGATATCTGTTTGCTGCTAATTTATAGTCAATAATCCTAATTCTACAAGCGAGAATCAACAACAATCAATTATTATCACCACATTACTAAGAATAATCAACTAATGGGCCCTTTTTGTAAATCACCAAAGCAATCATTATCAATGGAGAACTAAAATTAAAAAGATAAATGAATTATAAACAAATTAAAAATAAAATACTTAAATCAAACCAAATTAGGAATGCTTTAGCCCTTGAACCTTGAACAAAAATCAACAACTTATGGTGGAATGCAAAGAAAACTAGAAAAAGAAAAGTTTATTGTTTAGAATTGTAGTGTTTTTCTTTGGAGGAACAAAACCTTTAAATCTAATTTCTATGCTCTTAATGTTACAAAAAATGGGGTCTTGCTAATTTTAAAAACCTATAGCCTAATTTACAAATTAAACTACTAATAGCATTTTATTGCAGTAACTTTTGAATGTCAGCTTTTAAGACATGTTTAATGATTAAAATGATGTAGTTTCACTAAACCTCAAACACAAGAGTTGTTGGACAAGTCTTGATATTCTTTAGGCACTAATTTCACCTTAATTGGACCTCTAAAACTGTAATGATGGGTCAAAAATCAAGAAAATCAAGATTGATTCAGCTTAGAAAGATAGAGCATTCATTTCATGATCATTTTAACCTTCCAACATCTAATCTGGGCTTTAGCCAAAACATAAAAATTTTAGAATTTCTTTTATTTTTTTTCCAACAATGTAAATATCATTTAATTTTGATATCCAGAACTCATGTTATAGTTAAAAAATCTAAAATAGTATAAAAATTTAGTATACAATCAATAATCCTAATTCTACAAGCAAGAATTAAAAACAATAGGTTATTATCATCACATTACTAAGAATAATCAACTAATGGGCCCTTTTTGTAAATCACTAAAGCAATCATTATTAATGAAGAACAAAAATTAAAGAGATAAATGAATTATAAATAAATTGAAGAGAAAAGATTCAAATCAAACCAAATTAGGAATGCTTAAGCCCTTGAACCTTGAAGAAAAATTAATCACTTATGGTGGAATGTAAAGAAAACTAGAAGAAGAAAAGTTTATTGTCTAAAATTGTAGTCTTTGCCATTGGAGGCACAAAACCTTTAAATATAATTTCCTTTGCTATAAAACTTAATGAGCTAAGTAAATATGCCTTCTATTGTCACAAAGAATGTGGCCTTGCTAATTTTAAAAACTCAGAACCTAATTTACAACTTAACCTACAAATAGCATTTTACTACAATAACTTTTTGTACATCGGCTTTTAAGACATGTTTAACAATTGAAATGATGTAGTTTCACTAAACCCCAAATATAAAAAGTTGTTAGGACAAGTCTTGGAATTCTTTAAGCATTGATTTTACCTTAATTAGGCCTCTGAAACTATAATTATGGGGTAAAAAATGAAGACTAATTCAACTTGGACAAAAATAGGGCATTAATTCCATGACCATTTTTTACCTTCCAACATTTGATCTGAGCTTCGGCCAAAACATAAATTTTTTAGAATTTCTTTTAAATTTTTCAATGATTTAAAGATTATTTAATTTCGATGTCTAGAGCTTATGTTATCGATTAAAAAATCTAAAATAGTATAAAAATCTAATATTAATCAAACAATTTAAAATATTAAATAATTAAGCATATGTAATGTACTAAGAAGCATAAAATAGAAGGAAATAGTATAAACAAAATCTTACATATCAAATTTCCCCACACTTAGCCTTTGCACAACTATGAAAAACTTTATTCAAAATTAAAGAACAAAAAACTTACTCTCGAAAGGTTTCAAAATCATAAAATTTATAAGCAAGAAACAATTAAAACCATCAAAAGACATAATACATCATGAACAATAATCTTAACAAATTTAAAATCAACTAACATAGTAACTTCATTTAAAAAGATAGATTCTCCCATAACTCATTTTCGAACTCTCAAGTGTTTAGATTAAGTTTTTCACTCAACTTTAGTTTATGAAATTATGCTATCATAATCATTTTTATCATCCAATCTGCATTACTCAAACCCCATGCATAATAAAAATTACAATGATTTTATTCAAGGTTGTGACATGGCTAAGGATAAAAGGAATGAAAAATGAAGATGTGGAAGATAAACATATGGGCAAATTATGAATAACTATAACTCAACACAATAATCCAATTTTAAATTTAAATACTCATCAAGTTCTTTTATTTTCCTTTGTTTTCAAAATCTTTTTGCGTTATTCTTTTTTTCACTTTTCTTTTTTTTCCTTTTTTTTATCATTCCTTTTCATTTTTTTTATCTTGCTTTTTCTTTTCTCATTTTTTTTAACTAAACATTGAACTTGGAGTTGATAATTTTTCATAAAATACACATACACACTCTCACACTTATTCAAAAATATATCTCAAAAAAATTTAAATGTTCTATTAATCTTTAAGGTTAGTGAACACATTTGTTTTATATTAGAATATGCTCATAGGCTAACCCATAAATAAAAGAGAATTAGGCTTAAAAGGGCTTAATAAATATAAAAATTAAAGGTTAGGTATTTAACAGTATCTTAAACAAAGAATGCCTTAATCATTTTATGAATACATGTGCAAAAGTAATCTTAAAAAGAATCAATGTAAGTTCTAGAGAAAGAAACTCCATGGAAGAATATCACATACAAGAAAGAAACTATAAAGGCATAAATACTTAACATATGTCTTAAAACCCTACAAAAGAAGTCACACTACCAATTTCAATCCACCAATTCAAAATCTATCACTATATTATTCAATTTCAAGAAACAAAATATTTCATTCAATCATGTTATGAATCTATCAAACTCTTATTGATTCTGATTTGTGAAAAATGCAAAGTCTCTATTAATGGAAAATAATTAAAACAATTCAAAAAGACTCTAAAATAAGTAAAAAAACACACTTTTTTAGCACTATAGATTTAAAAAAATTTCTAGTTATTTTTTGTTCAAAGACATAAAAGAAAATTTAAAAATTTGAAAGAAAACACAAATGAAAATATAATTTTCTCTCCCTTACAAGTAAATTTGACATTGTCTTTAATGTAAAGCATATCACCATTAAGAAATATAAAAGACAAGTAAAATAAAAAAAAGAGAAAGGAAAGTATAACTGAAAAACACTTGGGTTACCTCCTAAGAAGTACCTTTCTTTAATGTCTTTGGCTCAATGTAGTAACTTCCCTTCAACTAGGACTTGAAAAATATTAAAAAAAATACTAAATAGAAAAATAAAAAAATTGAAGTTTTCTACAAGTTAGCTAACTACTCCCTAATAACTATGCCAGAATTTTAATGCATGTTATTACACACCAAAATTATATACTGAACTTACTTAAAACCATAGTCAATGGCAAGTTTAAGTTATACTCAAGGGAATAGAAAACAATAACCAAAAGTAGAATATAATGTAAGGGATTTTCAAAAGTAATTTTAAATAAATAATATAAAATAGTATTACATATAAAGATGGAAATCAGGCTCAAGGAATTCCACACTCCAATTCTTAGATTCTTCTTCATCACTCAATAATTCAATTTAGAATTCAAACACTTAACTTATAATTACCTCAAAATTGGCAGTAATTATACAAATGTAGATTAATCAAATTAACCAACTAATCAATCCTTTATTACTACTTCATTTCAAAACAAATGATTGAATTCAATTAATAATAATTTTGAGCATTTAGAACATGATTAAGCCAAATTTAACAATTCTACTTGCAACAATTGCTAAATTTGTTCTTTGATTTTTATAGACATTATAAAATTAACAAGTGGAATTTAAATATTTATTTTCTACTAACTTATAATCAATTATTCTAATTTTACAAGAGAAAATTAAGAATAATCAATCATATAATATCATATTAGCAAGATTTATTAACCAACAGGCCCGATTAGTTAATCACTAAAGCAATCATAATCATTGAAGAATAGAAAATTAAGAGATGAACTAATTATAAAAAATTGATGATAGAAGTCTCCAAACAAACAAAATTAGGAATGCCTATACATTTGAACCTTGGAAGAAAATCAGTCCTTTGTGGTGGAATAAAAAAAATGTAAAAGCAGAAGAGTTTTCTATCTACAATTGTAGCTTATGGCTTTTAAAGGTACAAATCCTTTAAATCTAATTTCCTTTGCTACAAAACTTAATTAGCTTAGTAAATAGGCCCTATAAGGTTATAAAGAAGGGTATCTTGCAAATTTTAGAAGCCCATAGCCTAATTCATATATTAAATCATTAACAATGTTTTATTGTAGTAATTTTTTTATCAATTTCCAACACATATTCAACCATCAAAATGATGCACTTTCATTAAACTCCAAATATAAAAGTTATTGGGTCAGGTTTAAGGCAACTTTAGGCATCAGTTTTCACCTTAATTAGGTTTTTATATCTCTAGTTAGGGCCCATAAACTAGACTAACTTAGCTTGGATAAAAATAGGGCATCAACTTCATGATCATTTTTTATCTTCCAAATGTCTAAATTGCACTATAGACAAAATATGCAAGTTTTAAAACTTGTTTAAAGATTTTCAAAGATGTAAAGATCATCTAATTTTGACATTTAGAACTCAAGTTATAATAAAAAACTTATAATAGTGTCAAAAGTTAACATCACCCTAACAATTTAAAAATATTAGAAAACTATCATCTAATTAAATAATAAGAACAAGTTCATAAAATTAAGAATATATAAACCACTAAGAGGCATAAAATAAGAGAAAGTAATATAGACAAAATCTTCCATATCAGAACCTTAGGTGCACGGTGATATTTTATGCTATAGATAAAGTATATATTTTCCCTTATTCTTTCTCTCACTTTCCTTTTTATTTATTTCCAACCTTAATTTTTATCTTTATCTAGCTCCCTCTATGAAACCCTAAATGTCCTTTTATCCTCTACTGCATGTCAATAAGTTATCGATACTCTCTCAATTAATATCAAGAACAAAGAAAATGCCATAATATTCTAGATCACAAGCTCAAAGAATAAGAGATGCCTTTTCTTTTTTCTATTTCTTATATCTTCATAGTTTCCATTATTTCAATTTTCTTTATAAGTTTTTTTAAGAATGTTTTGTTAGTATTTCCTTTATATAATTTCTGATGTTGTACTTGAGTTTTAAATGCTTATTTTATTTGATAAAACATTACAGTGGAGATAGGAGCTAGCTAAACAAAATCAAGATGGAGAGAAAGTGGAAAAAGTTCATGAAAATTGCCTTTTTCTCTCAATTCCAAGAAAGGTTTGACATATTCTAGATAGATAGATAGATATTATAGAGTTACAAGAAATTGACATAAAAATATGCTTGATTGAAATGCCATTATGCATGAAAATTAATCATATACTAGTTTGCAAAAATTAATGTAGTAAAATGATACAAACCAGGTCATACTCCTAGTGATCCCTTGATATTATTTTTTAATATGAGTTACAAATAGTATGTAAAAATAAAATGCACAACATAATGTAAAAACAAATATAAAAATAGAATGTAATAGATGCAAACCGAGTAAATGTAGTATGCTGACAGAATATGCTGTATGAATGCAAAATGCTATATGCTATATGTAGAATTACGTAGTAATAGAATGCAAAACATAAAATTAGGGGCTTTCTGAATTTAAATTGAATTAAATGTATTAAATAGAATAAAAACATAGAGCAAACAAAAAGTAAGGAAACCAATGTAGCAAAATAGTTAATTCAATGATTTGAGAGCTCTAGTTTGGATTGATCATGGATGAATTAGAATTTAATTTTTTTAATTAATTCTTCAACCTTGAATTATCCAAAACTCTTGCAATAATTCTTGAATCCTACACTAGATCACCATTTAGGATTTGATTAATTAAGATGAGCTAATTAAGCGATTGCTATAATCCCTACATTAAATCAAAATTGTTTTAATGATAGAATTTAGTTAAATTAAGAAATTAAATTAGAAACCTACAAATTAATCCCTTAACCCTCTACCCTTATGTGTAAAATCGTGATTTATCAACTATAATTCAATATCAAAATAACAAGAAATAAAAAATTACTGAGATGAATATCAGTTATACCAAATCAACATTGAACATAAGTTTAAAAATTTAGCACAAGTAAATAGGGGAAGAGAAAAATTAATTAAAGAAAGTCAATATTACAATTTATAATCTCATAATTCATAAGAGAAGAGACTTAAAATCCTTAAATTAACTTTGAATTTAAGCTTCAATTGATAAAGAACAAAAGAGAAAACAAGAAAAAGGAGAGTAAAACTGTCTGCTATGTTTGTAGAAGTTTCTAAAGTCTAATGAGTTCTCCTTATTTATTTAACCTAATTAACCTAAAACCCTACTCGACTTGGATTGTATGTCTTTTAGATTACAATAATGGAGCCTTCTTAATTTTTAGAAGCTCAGACTTACTTTTAACAAGACAATTAAATTTAACAGTTACATTAGGGAATTCTTGTAGGTTTAACTTCTAACCAACTTAAAACCACTAAAACAAGGTAATTTAGGTAGTCCATAAACATTAAAGTTGTAAGCATGTGTCTTATAAAAATTGGGCACTAGTTTCAAGTTAATCGGACCTCTATAGCTCTAAATATGGCCTAAATATAAAGGTGGGCTTAATTAGGACAAAAACCCAACTACTTCTCAACTAGATATGACTTCCAAAATATTTGGATTAAGCTTGGGCCAAAACATAAAAATTGTAAATGTCTCTTGAAGCCTTCTAACAATATAAATATTGCTTGAATTTAACATTTGGAGCCTAAGATATAACTGAGAAATAGAAATAATATCAAAATCTAGCATTAACTGAATAAATACATAATATTGTAAAATCAACCTAAAATTATAAAACAAAGCCAATTTTGTAAAATTAAGAATATGAAACCCACTAAGAGACATAAAATACAAAAAAAAAAAATAAAATAGCATAAATTTTTCTCATCAATTTCCCCCACACATAGCTCTTGCACGTTCTCGAACAAGATACAACTTTATTAAAAGCCAAGAAACAAAAAACTTTACTTTCCAAAAACTTAGTGACAAATTCATAAGTAAGAGACATAAAAGCTAGCATGAAACATAACACATCATAAAAAAAAATCTCGACAAACTTAGAGTTGACCAACATAGCAACTTCATTTAAAATGAGTAGATTAAATTGATAGATTCTCATAAGATTTACTCTCCAACTCTTAAGTATTTGGGGTAAGTGTTTCACTCAAATTTTTTCTGTGAAATTACTCTACTATAAGCTTGTTAATTATCTAATCTTTGTTACTCAAATTACATGCACAACACAAATAAAAAAAGATCACTTTATTCAAGGTTATAATAGGGCTAAGAGAAAGGAAAGGAAAAATAAGGATATGAGAGGCTGAAAACCAAAGAAATTAATAGAGCACTTGAATTACAAACACATGGGTAAATCATAAACAATTACAACTCAACACATCAAACCAAATTTAAATTCAAATTCAAATACTCATCAACTTCTTTATTTTTTTCCTTTCTTTCTTCTTTTCTTTTTTTTAAAAATTAATTCAATTTGAAATTTTTTCTTTCTTTTTTCTCATTTTCTATTTTTTTACTTTTCATTTTTTTATTTTTTATTTATTTTTCACTGCTCTTTTTTTCATTTTCCTTAACTAACTTTTGATGAGTTTTAAAACAAATAAATACACATACCTCCACACTTGTTCAAGAGTCCTTCTTATAAAAATTTAAATGCTTTACTAATCTTCAAGCTTAAATAAGGATATTTATTTTTCATTAAAAAAATACACTTATGGGTTAGTCAACAAAGACAAAGCAATAAAAGTCTAACGAGGTTTACAATGATAAAATTTCAAGGTTTGCTTTATGGTTTTAACTTAAAAGAAAGAATGGCTTTTATCATTTTTTTTGCATACATCTGCAAAATGCAATTTCAAAAAAAAAATCAAAGAAAGTTCTAAAGGAACAAATCATGAAAAATATCACACAAGAAAGAAAGAGAATAATATAAATTTTCAATAAAAGGCTCAAAATTTCATAAGAAAAATTAAGTTACTAGGTTGAATCTACCAATTCAAAATCCATCATCACATCAATTAGTTTCAAGAAGCAAAATCATTCATTCAATCATATTATGAATTTTATCTAACTTCAATTGAATCCTCTTATGTAAATGCAAAATTTACATCAATGGAAGGCACTAAAAAGGCTAAAAAACAAGTGAAAACATAAATTCTTTTCTATTTTTTTTGTTTCTATTTTTTTTTAAAACATTGAACGATATTAAATGAAAACACAAGGCATAAAGTAAATTTTAAAGTCTCACCCTCACACTTAAATTTTGCATTGTTTTTAATATAAGGCATATCAATATCATAAAAAACATCATCAAATAATATAAAGGATAAGAAAAATAAAATAGAAGGGAAAGAGAAAGCAAATCTAAAGCACTTTTTTTTTATGTTTTTAGCTAGATCATAACTTTAATTGCTTTAACTAAGATCTACATGAGGATTAGTTACCTCCTTTGGTTTGACATGCCTACCCTTAAAATCCTCCATGAAAGAGATACTTTGACAATTAGGATCATCCACCATAAATTCTCAAAGTGCTATTCTTAAATTATTTTTTCTTGAATATTCAAAATCATCTAATAAGACAAATTCAGCATAACCAACAAAATGGTGAAAATGATCAATGTAAAAACACTTTTTTTATTTTAAAGGTGAAATATCCTCATCATCTTATTTTTTGTAATTTTTGAATGAATACTATTATTTTCATTGAAAAATGTAGAAATTTCAAAACAAATGGGACACTTAAAATCACCATCTTTACAAGTACATTCATAGCTATCAATATAATTCATAAATATAGAAAATTCAAGAAACTCAGTAAGTAGTTCATCAAGAATAGAATTAATATATAATTCAAAATTAGCACATGAAAAACTAGTAAAATTAGAAATAGAAATGTAATAATTAAAAATAGCAATAGTAGAAACAGCACTAGAAATAGAAAAATTAGCAATAGCAAAATGAAACTAAAAAATTAAGAATTAAAAATAGCAACATCAAAGGGATTAGAAGGAGGGTTATCATGCAACAAAGGCTTCAAAGCTTAAAGAAAGGATATAAAGTTATCTTACATAGCTTCAGAGATGTCAAACTTAGTTGTAACACCATCAAACTCCATGGTTAATGTTCCATCTCAAATACTAATCATGATTTTTGTTATCTTAAGAAAAGGCTGGCTAAGAATAATTGGTGAAAGAATATTGGAATCCTTATTTTCCATTTTCAAAATATAGAAATTTGTTGGAAATATGAGGTTATCAACTTGCACTAAAATATCTTCAACAAAACCTAAAGGGTAAATGTTAGATTTATTAGCTAATTGAACAACAATCTTCGCTTCTTTTAGAACTTCTAAATTCAAAGCATTGAAAACAGAAAAAGGCATGGCATTAATGAATGCTCCTAAGTTTAACATGGCATGCTCTATCTTGGTTTTGCCTATAACACATGGGATGGTAAATGTGCCTGAATCTTTGCATTTTGTTAGTAATTTTCTTTGAATGATGGCAAACATATTTGCCTCTACACTTGCTTTCTCATCCATCTTTAATTTTCTCTTATTAATGCATAATTTTTTCAAGAAGTTAGCATATCTTGAAATTTGTTTTATCAAATCTAGTAAAGATATGTTAACTTCTATTTTTTAAGGGACTCTAAAATCTAATTTTTCATTTTCCTTTTTCTTTTGGTGAAAAAGTATTCTACTTGGAAAGGGGAATAGATTGGAAAATTAGTGGAAGTGGGAGAAGAATTCACCACACTATCATTGTGTTTTTGCTATTTTTCTAGTTTATTTTACTTTTTTCTCTTTTGGTTGTTTTTGTTGGTTCTATTCTAGTTGGTTTCTTATTTCTAGTTAGTTGCTTTCTAGTTTATGGCTTGGTTTTAGTTGCAAGGATGAAGGTTTATCCACTTGCTTGCCACTTCTAAGCATCATGGCATTCACCATTTCCTTGTTTCTTGTATTGCTACAAGATGATTGATTTAATCTTTATGCCTTAAGCTTATTTAGTTTAGAAGTTAACTAGCCAATTTAAGTTTGCAAATTTGTAATGGTAGCCTCTATCTTTTGTTGGAATTGTAAGTTATTAGTAGCTATTTACTTAACTAAATCTTTAAATGTCGGCTAATAGTAAGTTATAATTGAATCTGGTTTATTCATAGGATTTGGTTACATCTTGTTATATACAAGAGGAGGATATTGATTCTGGCTTGCATTGCTATTATACTTGAAATTCTAGTTATGATGCTGGTAATACTAGTTAGTTTGTTACTACTAGTATAGATTAGATTGCTAGTGGTATTGTAGTCTATCAGGATAAATGGTTGTTGTATAAGGTAGAGGAAGAAGACACTCATCATCTTCTAATATTAGATAGCAATTAGTGGGATGATTTAGGCAGGAGCAAATCCCACAAAGCTTTGCAAGTAGAACTGTTAGTGTATATGCCTTAAAACCAATCATATTGGTGATTATAATTTTGAATCATGTTATTTTAATGGCAATTTCAATTATTATATTTATATATATTGTCTGCATAATATATTCAATTATAATAATAACCTTAGAATAATTGTATTCTTAAATGTCCCTAGTCATATATCATTGTGGATTAGGTTGCTTTGATATATTAAGACTAGCATGTGTGAAGACTTATATGGGATATTAAATTTACTACATGAGTACAAGTTAGAGAACTTGTATACTGGACCGACCCATATTAAGAACACTACATGGATCGTTATATGAGTGTCATGAGTGGTTCTTAGTGATCATTATTAATATGGTCCTTTGACTTGAGATCACCAAGGTTCCCTACATGTGAGTTTCATATTTTGATACATTCTATGTCACTAATGGTTAAGTGAATGCAAGGGTAGATATTGGATATGTCACATATCATGCGGAGGGGTTTGTGTGATCAAGATGGGATTTGTCCCTCCTATATAATAGGAGTAACATCTATGGGCCCCTTGATTAAGTAAAGTTGAGAAAATGTATGGCCATGCTCAGATGAATTGACATGAGATGTTGATTACATTTGTTTCAGTCAGCTTACTTAGGAATCAAGAAACCTTAAGATTAGGCTGTACGGGAATGACACGGTCCATGTCTCGTGCTCAATCTAGATGTATAGGATAAAAGGATATAGGTGATGATCACGTGTAAAGGTTTAGTCAAATCACCGACTTTCTCATTACTTGGGTAACAATGATGTGTTGCTAGACACCAATCATTATTTATGATAATTTATATGATCGATAGTCATTGCCAACGTAATGAGAGCCTGTAGGGTCGCACACTTAGAGCCTAGTGAATTTGGAATTAATGGACCAAATTGTTTGGGCTTAATATTTAGGAATTCATGTTATAATTATAAGGCTCAATAGTAAGCCTATAATTGTACATGGAATAAAGCCTAAATAGGTTAGGTTTTTCTATGCACCTATTTAAAGAGGCTTGTTGGATAATAATAAGATTACTATCATTATTCACGCACCCCAAAAAGGCATAGAAAAACCCTAGTACCTCTCCTTGACCAAAACCCCTGAAGAGGCGTAGCTAGCACTATGATAAATGCAAAATTGTACTTAAATTTTATGTGTTTCATCACTGATTTACTTAGTATCTTGTGCAAAAATTGATTGAAAAGGATACTTAGATGCTTGATATTTTGTTTTCAGGTTTTGAAGTGACACTTTTGAGCATTAGAAAAGGATCCGGAGTCAAAACCATGCGAATTGTGGAGAATTGAAGCAAAGTTGCTCACCTGGCAAAGAACATAAGGTATGGGAACCCCGTGTATCTTTCTAGATTGATTTGAAGCTTCACTGAGCTGCTCAGAAAAGAACATGGGGGTAAACACGGGACATGTCATACCCCGTGTACCATACTGCCCTTCACTTCGAAGGTAAACACGGGGAGTGTCATACCCCGTGTATCATGCTGCTCAACCTTTGCAGAAGAACACGGGGTACAACATGGGCCATGTCATACCCCGTGTATCATGCTGACCAGCCTTCACAGAGAAACACGGGGTACAACATGGGCCGTGTCAGACCCCGTGTACATCACCAGTATAAGTTTTGTGCGGAAATTTGAAAAAGAGGAGGAGAAACCAAAAATTAAAAGAAGAGCTGTTGGGAGAAACCCTAGGAGAGACCCAAACTCACCAAGGGAAACTTCTAATCGTGGATTCAAGCAAAGGATTGAAGATTCAAGCAAGGAATTTGTAGAGCTTTATGATTTGTTTGATTTCCCTTTCTGTTTTCTGGTTTTCTTCTAGTTTTGTAATGTCTTCACACTAAACCCTTGTGCTCAGCTAAGGGTAAACTTATTCATGGACCTATGGAATTGATTTTTATATAATCTAGCTTGATTTACTATTAATTTATGATTTGATTATGCTGTTTTGTATTTTTACAGTTCAATACTTCCGGAATATTGGATTTGTGTGATAGATTAGTTAATTCTAGGTTGGAATGACCAATTAATTAATCGGACCTTGCATGATCATTGGGAATATCAATTAGACTTAGGAATTAAGCTAATTGGATTCTTTTGCATAAGATGAAATGTCTAAGAATGGATTCTAAAGCAATGTTAATGCAACCTAGATGAGTGATTACTAGAGAAATTCTGGGCACTTTATCTTTTGGTTAGTAGCTAGTAGCCTTGCAATGAGGTATAGCTTATTTTTTGATAATCCAGCAATCTAAATTAACAGTAAACTAAGTTAGAGGATTATCTTCATTCCATAATGAAATGAACAAGGGAACCCTTAAGCTGAGTACGCTTCCATCTCATTTGAATTAAACCTTTTTAATAATTAAGCTCTGTTTTACATTTTACCCTTAATTCTCAATATCAATCGATATACCTAGATAATTTGCCTCGAAATTCAGTTAGTATTCAACATTCAATCCCTGTGGAGACAATATCTTTTATACTATAACTCGACTAAACCCGTGCACTTGCGAGATCACGTTAAGTTTTTAGCGCCATTGCCGGGGATTGCAACTAGTTGATATTAATAGAAACTTTTGAGTGAATTAGACTAGACAATTCATTTTCTTTTTAGTTCTTGATTCATCTTGTTCTGAATTTCTTATTTTTATAGTATTTCTTTCTTATTTTGTTCTGTTCGAGTATTACCTACTTTTTTTTGCAGAAAATCTTTGTATATGCAAAGGAGAAATCTTGAAGGAATTCTTGACTTAGACCCGGAGATTGAAAGAACTTTGCTTAGGAGAAGGAGAGAGCAAGTAGATATCCAAGAAGCAATTGACATTGAACCAGTGCTTGAAGACATGGATAACAGATCTCTGAGAGAATTTGCAGCACCTGATGCCACTAGGCTTCAATCCAGTATAAGAAGGCCTGTTGTTGAGGCTAATAACTTCGAATTGAAGCCAGCTCTTTTGTCTATGGTGCAACAAAACTAGTTTGGTGGACTACCAATGGAGGATCCAAACCTCCATATTCAGATTTTCTTAAAGTACTGTGATACAATCAAGATCAATGGTGTAGCAGCGGATGCTATCAAGCTTAGACTCTTCCCATTCTCTTTGACGGATAGAGCAAGAGCTTGGTTGCACTCTTTACTAGCAGGATCTATCACAACATGGGAAGAGCTACTGAGGGCTTTTCTATCACGATATTTTCCTCCAAGCAAGACTGCTCAATTAAGGAATGAAATCACCACATTTTCTCAAAGAGAAGGGGAATCTCTATTTGATGCTTGGGATAGATATAAGGAACTGTTGAGGTTGTGCCCACATCATGAGTTAGAGAAATGGTTAGTTCTTCATACTTTCTACAATGATTTGAATTACAATACTAAGCTCACTGTGGATGCTGCTGCTGGAGGTGCTTTAATGAACAAAAGGTTGGATGAAGCATATGATTTGATTAAGGATATGGCTTTGAACCATTACGAATGGTCAAATGAGAGGGGATCTTTAAGGAAAGCTTCAGGTAAGTATGAATTAGATGCTTTTAATCATTTGTCAGCTAAGGTAGATGCACTAGGAAATCTAGGTAGCAAAGTAGATGCACTTATGGCTAACTTTGATAAATTTCAAGTTAATAGTGTAAATGCAACAGGTGCTACTGACCTTCCTTGTGAGATTTGTGGCATGACAGGTCATATGGCAACTGAGTGTACATTGGGGCAGGATTTCACTGAGCAAGTGAACTATGTGCATAACAGTGGGTATGGACAGAAGAATCCGAATGAACCATTTGGAAACACTTACAATCCATCATGGAGGAACCACCCAAACCTATCCTACAAGCCCAACCAGCTGTACAATGCTCAAAACACTCACAATAGGCCACCACCACCACCACCCGGTTTTCAAAACCAAAGACCCTATAACCCACCAGCTCAACCCTCTTCCATTGCTAAGTTAGAAGGCCTCTTGGAGAAATTTCTCATTTCCCAAGAGAAAACTAATGAAGAGTTTAGACAGCATGGTAGAGCCATGGAGGATTCTATTAGGCAACTGTCCTCCAAAGTTGACTCATTGGCCACACATGGAAAAATGTTGGAGATTCAAATAGCTCAACAAGCTTCTGCTTCTTCTTCTAGAGCTTTTGGTCAACTCCCTGCTCAGCCTGAATCAAATCCTAGGGAGCATTGTAAGGCAATCACTCTTAGGAGTGGGAGGCTATTGAAGGATCCAAATGCCACTCAAGAAGGTGAAGAAGAGATAAGTGTGGAGGAAAAGCAGAAAGAAGGCAAAAAGGCTTCAATTCCTAATGATGCTGAAGTGAAAGAAGGGGAATTACTTGAAAAGTCAAAATATGTCCCTCTAGAACCATACAAACCGCCAATCCCTTATCCTCAAAGACTAGCAAAGGCGAAACTTGATAAGCAGTTTGGGAAGTTCTTAGAAGTATTGAAAAAGTTGTATATCAATATTCCCTCCACATATGCTCTTTCACAAATGCCATCATATGCAAAGTTCTTGAAGGACATTCTCTCAAACAAAAGGAAGTTAGGGGAGCATGAGACTGTAGCTCTAACGGATGAGTGTAGTGCAATCATTCAGAATAAACTACCTCCTAAGCTAAAGGACCCAAGCGGCTTCTCCATTCCTTGTGTTATTGGAAATGTTCCTATTGACCGGGCATTGTGTGACCTGGGAGCAAGTGTGAGCCTCATGCCACTGTCGGTTGCAAGGAGACTGAACATAGAAGAAATGAAACCCACCACAGTTTCACTTCAACTAACTGACCGTTCAGTGAAATACCCAATAGGTATACTTGAGGATATACCTATCAAGGTTGGTAAGTTCTTCATTCCTGTTGATTTTGTTGTACTTGAAATGGAAGAGGATACACAAATCCCTATCATTTTGGGTAGACCTTTTTTAACCACTGCGGGTGCTTTGATTGATGTTAAAAATGAAAAATTTTCATTATCTGTTAGGGATGAAAAAGTTAAGTTTAATTTAAATGAATCAATTAAATTATCTATTTGTGAAGATTCAATATGCAGGATTGATGTGATAGACAAAGCTGTGAAAGAAACCCTTCTAATGGGGTGCCTTCAAGATCCACTTGAAGCATGTCTAGTCACAAATGAAGTTCTTGACAATGAGGAGACTGTTGCATATGCGGAATTTCTGGAGGCAAGCCCACTACTTAATGGCCAGAGATTGAAACATTATGTTGCTGGGCCACTGATAACTGCAGCTCCAGATTGATTGAAATAGGGGTTGAGCTTATGACCTTAAACAAGCGCTTCTTGGGAGGCAACCCAAGCTTATTTTTCTATTTTTATTGCTTTTAATCTTTAGTTTTCCTATTTTTTCTGAATTTCTGAGTAGTTTGAGGCATATAAGTCATTAGTTGTTGATTTAGGATGTTTATTTTTGCACTTGGTCTCTGTCTCTGGGGTAAATTAGGCATATATGCATGTTTGTTGTTTATTTTCGTGCACAGAAGGCTCAAAATGCAGTCCAGTGAGATACACGGTGTACAACACGGGCCATGTCATACCCCGTGTACCTCACTGTCTGGCTAGTATAAAAGGATTTATGCTTTTTATAGCATTCCAGTGAGATACACGGTGTTGAACACGGGGAGTGTCCTACCCCGTGTACCTCACTGACTGAACCAATGAATAGGAGTTTTGAACATGAGCCTTCCAGAGAGAAACATGAGGTATAACATGGAACGTGTTAGACCCCGTGTTCCTGGGCGGACGAGCTTTTAATGCCCAAGACCCTTCTATTTTCCTGTGCAGCAGCCACCCCATGAGGCAGAGCACGATCTTCCAAGAGATGATGGCGATGGTGATGCAGCTCTTGATATGGGTCCATCATCTTCTGCGGGGGGCAGAGTTTCATCCGACGCCTATTTCAGAGACATATTATCTAGTCAGCAGCAGATTCTGGCTGAGCTTCAACTTATCTCTAAGCGTCAGACGAGGATTGAGGGTCTTTATGATGACTTGGACAAGCGATCCAGACACATCGAGAGCATGGTCGAGCCCCTGTTCAAGCTTTCCCACCCCTCTTCCCCAGCTGATTCGGACCCTCCTGCTCAGTAGCTTGGATTCTTTATTTTTCCTTTTTACTTATATATTTTGCTTTTACTAATTTCTCCTCTCTATTTCTATTTCTCTTGGTCTGTACTTATATTGACTATGCACTTTCATTTTATTTTTATTATTTCTCTTCTATTTTCTTGCATTTTTAATATTCATGTCTGTAATAACTAACAGCATATTTTTTCTCAGTATTGCATCTTCTTCTTTTAGATTACTAGTCTCCTCCTTCTCTCCTACTCTGTCTCTACTTCTGGATCTCTTTGAAGCCATGATCTATACTGGACAACCATGCTCCATTTGTCAGGGAAGTTTCAGCCCCCCATCTATTCTTTATCTCTTTTCCATTTACTTTTCTATACATTGAGGACAACGTCCAATTTTAAGTGTGGGGGAGCAGCGTTTAGATTGTTTTGCAATGTTTTGCACTTGAATCTACTTGATTGATTTAGAGTACTTGAAATTTACTCCAAATTTAATGATATGTAAAATTTAAAAAAAAAATTAAAAAAAAAATTTTAGGGCAATCTTTTGAATATAGTGATTGGTTCATTCTTTGCTCCTTTAATGATTATTTAGTAACTTAATAAGGAAAATTTAAAGCTTAAAGTTAAGAGAAATAACCATAATTGACCCTTGTGAGATTTGAGCCTCTTTGAGCAATTTTCACATTAGAAATTAAAGCTCATTTTTATCTTCTTGAAGGATTATGTCATCACTCTTGACTTTTTGCTCTAGAACTTGCATTTGCTCTTTTTGAGGCTACATTTTATGTATTTTGCATGTCAAAAATGATGAGGCCATGTTTCTTCACCCTTTTTATTTGTTTTGCCTATTTGAATCCTTTTCTTTTATATAGCCTAAACTATTTTCAACTTTGCCCCTAGTTAGCCACTTTGAGCCTTGGACCCTCATTTCTAGCCTAGCCTACCTTATGTATATCTAAAGCCACTGCCCAAGTGAACTTGAACCTTAGAGGTCCTTACTTAGTGCTGCTAGTTGGATAAGTTGATTTATAGCTTTGATTATTTTAATTAAAAAAAATAAACAAGAACAAACAAAAAAAACAACAAAAAAAATGGTGTTAAATAAATAATTTGGGAAGAAGAAGAGGAAGAAAAGCTTGTTGAAAAAAAAAAGAAAGAGAAGAATAGGGGTTGAAGCAAGGTAATATACTAAGATGAGTAATGGAACTCGACAATGGTCAAACTCAAGACCAATGTGTCTTTTCCCTTCTCTGACTCTATCACTTTTCATCCCTTGATTTTCCTTTCCCCTATCCTCATCATTTTCCCTAATAAAGTCCTCTGATTTGCATGCATTTTACAATATAATAGTGGAGATTAGAGTTTTTGCAAGCATATGGTAGCATTAAGTCCTGAGCTGATTGATTTGAGAGTGTATACAAGCCTTATGCTGAGAGTTTGAGTAAACACTATACCTATGAGGCTGTTCTCTTTTGCTTTTATGCTAAGAATTGACTTATTTAGTTGCTTTATTTTCATTTAGTTACTTGGCATGACTTGATCCTAATCTCTGCTTCGTTGAATGATTGCCTGATGTATATATATATATATATATATAAAGAAAAGAATAAAAATTGGAGTATATTTTTTTGTTCTCTTACTTCTTTACTTGAGGACGAGCAAGATTCAAGTGTGGGGGAATTGATAAATGCACAATTGTACTTTAATTTTATGTGTTTCATCATTGATTTACTTAGTATCTTGTGCAAAAATTGATTGAAAAGGATACTTAGATGCTCGATATTTTGTTTTTAGGTTTTGAAGTGACACATTTGAGCATTAGAAAAGGATCCGGAGTCAAAATCATGCGAATTGTGGAGAATCGAAGCAAAGTTGCTCACCTGGCAAAGAACATAAGGTATGGGAACCCCGTGTATCTTTCTAGATTGCTTTGAAGCTTCACTGAGCTGCTCAGAAAAGAACACGGGGGTAAACACGGGACATGTCATACCCCGTGTATCATGCTGCTCAACCTTCGCAGAAGAACACGGGATACAACATGGGCTGTGTCATACCCCGTGTATCATGCTGACCAGCCTTCGCAGAGAAACACGGGGTACAACACACTATGAGGTGAAAGGAGATCAATTCCAACCAGTGTTTGTGTGGACATTCATCGGTGATTCACGGGTTCGTGTGGATACCATAGAGGTGTAGCACATTAAACACTACACTGGTGACTTGATCTTCTAGTTTCTATTCTGGTTCATGATTTGGAGAGTAGATTGGATTGGAAAATGGACAGAAGCAAATCAGATTTGCTGTGTAGCAGACAGAAGATTTTTTGGCCGAAAGGTATAAACCCTAATCCCTAATCTATGGCATTCTAAATTCGCATGGATCCTTGGTGGAAATCGAGCAAAATTTTATTTCGCTGTGCATGTATGATGCGCGATTTCCAGCAAGAACAACTTGGAATTATTATTATTGTCTCATAACCATTTGCCTAACAAGGAATGTTAGTTCATCCAATATGTTTTCCAGTCTTTGTTAGTTTGAATTTGAGAAACTCATCTTATTCATGCCTCTGGTTGTAGTAGCCATGATTCTAGTTCCAAACTATTAAGAGTTGATTGCCATATTTGTTATCAAGTCTTTAGATGCCATTGGAGTCTTGTCTATTAAGGCTATCTATTAAGGCACCATCTCTTACTGCATCTATCATACTCCTATCCATAGGTAATAGGCCTTTATAAAAGCATTGGATAAAGAGTTAGTCACTAACTTGTTAGTAAAAGCAGCTTGCTTAAAGCTTATTGAATCCTTCCTAATATTTATATAGTGTTTTGCCATTTAACTGTCTAATTGCACAAATCTCTTTCCTTATTGTAGTAACTCTATATGCAGGAAAAAAATTTCTAGGAAAAGTTATTTCATATCATGCTAACTTGTAACAGATTCTATTAGTGTATGTGTTCTAATAGTCAATCATAAGATTATTATAATAATGCACAATATATCATGTTTTATTTTAAGCAATGCAATTATTATATTTTATTTCATTTTAATATGTGCACAATTTATAGCTTAATATAATAATTATCTCTAGAATAATTTTACTATTACTAAAATGTTTATAGTTGAGTATTATTATGAAAGGGATAGTAATAATGCATTGAGATTATCATGTATGGTGATTGACGATTATGAATTATGGATATATAATATCAAGTCAATGCATGAGTACATTGTTAGTGAACAAATTTACTGGACTAATCCACTGTGAGAATACTACATAGTTCGTCACATGTCATTAATTATTTTTATGTGACTACATTGCACATAATCTTTTGACGTGAAGTCATTACTATTCTCCACATGAGGAGTCACACATTTTGATGCCATCTTATGTCACCTTTAATTGAGATGACATGTAAGGCATTAATTGAATGTGTCATGAATCATGCAGAAAGATGTAAGTAATATAGATGGGATTTTATCCTCTTATATAAAATGAGTTATATTCTTGGGCCTTTTAATTAAGTGAAACTAAGAAATGCATGACCATACTCAAATGGATCAATATGTGATATTAATAATTTATTTAAGTTGGTATACTCGATATTAAGAAATGTGAATTAAACATTGAGGAGAATAACACACTCCATACCTTTAGTTCAATTTGGATAGTGTTGTTCACACATTAGGTAGATTTTAAATCATAAATATTCTTACTACTTAGGTGACAATAATGTATTACTAGATATCACTCACCATTTATGATCTACTAATGTGTCATTACTAACATAGTAAGAACCTAAAAGGTTACATAAAAGAACTAAGAATGAGATAGTAATTATTAATTTTTTTGTTAAACTTAAAACTTATTAATTGGGCTTGTTATTTAATATATATATTATATTATATTATATTATGTTATATTATCTGATATTAAAGTAATATTAGATAATTATATTATAGGATAATATTATTATCTAATAATATTTAGTTATTAATATTAAGGTTATATTGGACAATTAATGGATAAGTCCTATCTCTTCTCACTCTCACCATAATAAGGATAAGGTATTTATGGTTGAGTGGAATTAAAATTTGAGACAGTTATCCTAGTAGGACTAGGAAAGTAGTGTGCTTTTAGCTTTATAAAAGCATATGAAGGCATCATTTTTTTAGAAAAAAATTACCACCATAAAAAATGCACATAACCCTAATCCGTTGTGAGAGAGAGGTTTCCTAGCTAATTTGTAGAGATTGAAAAGTCATCATTCACTCCATATGGATATTGTAAAGGCATCATCACTTGATTGTGCTTGTGATTTGGATTTGCACTTTAAGAAGTAATCCTTGATTCTTGATCTATGTTCATATGTATTAATTCTGGGAAGGTTTCACATAACATAAATCATAAAAATCCATTGTGCTTAAATATATGAGAAACCTAATAAATCCAGGTTAAAAGTAGTAAAGCCAATCTTTAGCAACATTAGCAAGGGAAAAAAGGAAGGCCCTCAATTTGATATAGTCCATAGAAATGCCTTATGGCTTCCTTATTAAGCACACCACATGAAATTCCTTCAAATGCTTGTGAGGATCTTCACCTACAAGACCATGAAACCTTAAAAGCAAATGTATCAGACCAAGCTTAAGCTCAAAGTTAGCTTCTAACTCTGGATATTAGATGCCTAATGGTTGTCATGTGACATCAGGGGTAGTCAAGTCCTATTGTTATTAGCCATGGTTTTAAAAGTATCTAAAGGTGCAAAATAGGGAGTGGGAAGGGTAGAACTACCTATATTTTTACTCCTACAAAGGGAATGAAAAGTCCTATCAATTTTAAAATCAAAATTAAACAATTCAATAGTATGTATTCTTGTCATACACTATCGCAACAAAACATTACACTAAATAGACTATATGAGCACTATAGGAATACAAAAACACTAAAATCCAAATATAGTATGAAAAATCAACCTAAACACATCTAATTAACCTATTTAAACATTTTTAAAAATTATAGGACCACCACAAAAAGTTCACTGTAACCATGCAAAACTTAAAAATACAATAAAAATCTTTTTAAAAAAATTTAAAAAAGGGGTTAAATAGTGGAATTTGGCCAAAAAACCACACCTTATGACTTTTGATGAGAAGAATCAAAATTAATTCTTATAAAAATTTTAGCTCAATTAAAGCTAGTGAGATTAGGGTGGTTCCTAGGGGTAAAGTGCAAAATTGTGCAAAATCTATTTTCTTCAGTTAGAAACCTCTATTTTAATGTTGGATGAAGTAAAATATGATAAAATATGATGAATTAAGGTGGAGGAGCACTCAAAAATCAAAGAATGCAAAAGGATGCAAGTATATGCAAAAAAATGTAACTATCATGAAATGTAAGGCCATAATATATGCAATTTACTAGTTGGAATGCTTAAATAATTATATAATATATTCCCAATAATATGTAGGAAAAGATAAATTCAAGAAGGTACTCAATAATGGTGCTAAATTTTGATTATAATGCCGCTATAAACTAAAATTAATTATATATTGGTTTGTAGAACTTAATGCAATAAAGTGGTATAAACCAAGTCGTACTCATAGTGATCCTTTAATATTATATTTTATTATGAGTTACTAATAATATGCAAAAGAAAATTGCACAACAGAAGGCAAAAACCAATATAAAAATAGAATGCAATGAATATAAACAGAATAAATGTTGTATGTTGATAGAGTATGTTATATGTAGAATTATGCAGTAACAAAATGCAAAACATAGAATCAGGAGGGTTTGTGAATTTAAATTAAATTGAATGTATTAAATAGAATAAAAATGCAAAGCAAATAAAAAGTAAGAAAACCAATGTACCAAAATAGTTAATTCAAGGAATTAAGAACTCTAGTTTGATGGATCAATTAGAATTTGACTTTTCTAGTTAATTCATTAACCTTGAATTACTCAAAACCCCTGCAATAGTTCTTAAATTTTATGCTAGATTACCATCAAGGATTTGATCAATTAGAATTAGCTTATTAAGCACCCGTTATAATCCCTACATTAGATTAAAATTGATTTAATGATAGAATTCACTTGAATTGATCAATTGAATTAGAAACCTCCAAATTAATCCCTTAACCCTCTGTCTTATATGTAAAATTGCGATTTGTCAATCATAATTCAACATTAAAATAACAAGAAATCAAAAATCACAAAGATGAATATCAATTATACCAAATCAACATCGAACACTAGTAATTTAAGGAATTCAACATAAGTAAATATGGGAAGAGAAAATTAATTAAAGAAATTCAATATTACAATTTATGATCTTATAATACATAAGAAGAGAGCTTTAAACTCTTTGAATTAACTTCAAATTTAAACTTTCATTTATGAAGAACAAAAGAGAAAATAAGAAGAAGGAGAGTAAAATGCTGAATTTGTAGAAGTCTCTAAAGTCTAATAAGTTCTTCCAATTTATTTGACCTAATTAACCTAAAGCCCTATTAGACTTAAATTGTATGTCTCTTAAGATTATAATAATGGGGCCTTCTTAATTTTTAGAAGCCCAGAACTATTTTTAACAAGATAATTAACTCTAATAGTTACATCAATGAATTCCTATAGTTCTAACTTCCAACCAACTTAAGACCACTAAAATAAGATAATTTGGTAATCCATAAATATCAAATTTGTAAACATGTGTCTTATGAAAATTTGGGCACTAGTTTCAGGTTAATCGAACCTCTATAGCTATAGATATAACCTAAACACAAAGGTGGGCTCAGCTAAGATAGAGACACAACTTCTACTTCTCAACCACATATAACCTCCAAAATGTTTGAATTGGGCTTGAGCAAAAACATTAAACTTGTAGATCTCTTTTTAAGCTTTTTGGGATAAAGATTGCCTCAATTTGACATATAAAACTCAATATATAATTGAAAAATAGAAATATTGTCAAAATTCAACATTAATCGAATAAATGCAAAATGTTGTAAAATCAATCCAAAATTATAAAATAAGGCTAATTCTGTAAAATTAAGCATATGTAACCCACTAAGAGATATAAAATAAAAAAAAATAAAATAGTAAATATTTTTTTATCAATGCTCATGGAAACAATCAAGGGTGAAGTTATGATCTTTCAAGGTTTTTAATTTAAAATACATATTTTTGTGAGATGTTGAATTTATTCAATTTTGATCATAAGTATTCTAGTGAGGAAGCCAAAAACCTAAAAATAAAAAAATATTAGGCAAAGATTTGACATTGATTTTTTAACTAAAAATTAACGTGAAATGTAAAAAAAAAAATATTTTGAAAAGAAAAGACATTGATTTTCAATAAAAATCTAACATGATAGCAATCTTTCCTGTCAATTATACAATCAACATCATAATAATGAATATAGAACTACACTTGATTAGAAATGGGATAAGCATTGGTTGAAAATTGATATCTAAGTAGTTAAGCACCCAAGGTCAATATACTATTTTATAATAGTGAATGCCTTTAGTACCTTCGCCATCATGTTCCTTGGCAATTTTTTTGGCACTAAATGAAGCAATTTCAGGTGCTCGGGTGGTAGGTACTATAACTAGCAACATGAAGTACTTGATAACAATTTCTACATACTCGTATATGATTACACATGGCTATATGTAGGTATGTTGTTATCTATGCCACAAAAGTATACAAAAAAAAAAGATTTATCAATTGATGTCTCAAGACTTCCTTTCAATAAGTTTGGTGTTGTACTGCTTGGATTCCTATTCACACCTAGGACTTCTATTGAAGTGTATCTCTTCTTAAATCCATATGACTTTATGAGAAAGAAATTATTCTTGCACAACAATGTATGTGTCATGACAAATTAGGAATATTTATGAACCATGTTTTCTTTTGGTTCTTTTTAAATATCTATCAAAATTTCACATGCTTTTCTTGAACTTTGTCTAAGTGCTTGTTTGGTGTCACTTAAAAAGAAACAATTGATTTTAGCTTCTAAACCATGGTCAAACTTCTAAAAGGATGAATCTAAAAATAATAACTATATAAATTCAAGTAAGAGGTTGAACATATTTGAATGGAGGAAACTAAAGAATATATAAATTAACAAAAAGTAAAAATTGAAAATTAAAATTGGAAGAATTTCATGCTGATAACATGCTCATGATAACAACACTAAAATGATAGAGAGATTGATGAAGATAATATAATAACACAAGAAGGATTTCTCTTATTCATGAATGTATAAAACTCTTTCACAAGCTTCAGTATTTATAGGCCCCTTAAGCACCAAGTGATAATTAACACAATTGCTAATGGTAATTTCTTTTAACTGATAATTATCACTTATTGATAATTATTTATTATTAATTTCAACTAGATATTAAATAAATCTCAATTATAATAACTAATAAATCAATTGAAGATATTTTACAGATATCTACATAAACAAATAACTCTAATATTTTGTAATTTTTCCTTTAAATAAAGTAGTTAATATATTTGTTTAAATCTGAATGGCAAAACCTTATGCCAAAATACCTATGTTGTGTTTGGCACAATGGAATATGATGGAATTGAATGAAATGAAATGGAAAAAAGTTATGAATGACAACAATATCCTTAAAAATAAATGAAAGTATAAAACTGAGTCCACTTCTAAAAGATAGTGTTATTATTTTTTCCTTATTTATAACTAACCATGTAAATAATTTGTAGTTGAGCATATATATATTAAATAATAAAATAGTAATATAAATTACATTTTAATATATAAGTTTCTTTTGCTATGAACATATACATAATAAAAAGATATGTAAAAATCATAGATTAATACATCTATATTGTAATATTGTAATACTAACAAAATATTAATAACATATAAGTAAAATAAGCCATAATTTTTGAAAAAATTCATTACACTATTTACCAAAAATCTCCAATTTAAAAAAAAAAGTTGAATAGGGTTTACAATGAAGGACTGTTTTGAAATTCAAAAATATTGATGAGGAAAACTTGTAATAAATCCATTCCAAAAAAGATAAACTAATTATTTCATCACTTTTCCCATGAAATGGGGTTTCCATCTTTTGATAGAACGAGAATTATCATTTCATATTACTTACCAAACAAACATTTCCCATTCCATTTGATTCTATCACATTAAACACATAGTAAAAATCTTTAGCTAAGTTTTTTTCCATTAATTGAGAATGCCAATGTCCTCAAAATTCTATCCACTTATTTAATAAAATATCATTCACATATATACTACCCATCTAGCATGTCTAAAGATGGGTTACACTAGAATAACTCAATGTCAATTTTCTATATATTATCTCTTGTTATTTAATAAAATATCAACCTCATGTATACTACCCATTTAAAATGTAAAATTATTGGTTAAATTGGAATAACTCAATGAGCTAATAGTTTATTTAAGACCAACTTTTATAATAATCATATGACTTTGAAAGTCCTTTCGTCAGGTTGAATTGAAATTCTATTTGTTCTTAGTTATAAAATTTTTATTATTTATCTTTGTTGTATCCAAACTATGTGTTTGTATTATTATAGCGAGATCGTCATAGTTTGCAAAACTAATCTTCTGTGGTTGTATAATTAATGATTTAAGTTATGAGAGAAATAATTTTGTAAATATCAATGGGAACCATGTAAGAAACTTCAATAAACAATCGGTAGAAACACATGATAGTGTTTAAGAAGTTATAAGGCAAAGTTAGGAGCCTTTACACATTATCTCCCTCAATCTTCTTTTTACAATGCACCTCTTCTTACATGTGATATTCATTTCTTCTCTGTGTATTTAGGTTTATCCACATTAAAATATGCGTGCATCCCCGTGCTATTTTGACCGAATCGTACTCGTTTACTTCTCCAGGGATTTTTTTCCCGACAGCTTATAATATTCAAGTTTTATTCTATGTGAATGTTATGATTGTTGATTGATGCTATGAGGGAGGATCTTTGAATTTGAGTAAGAGTTGAGAGTTGCAGATAATGATAAAAGATATGAAAAAAAAAAGCACTTTTGTTAGTGTTGGACGGTATATATTATATGTGTATTTTGAGAGTGCAGTTCATTAGAATTTACGATTGAGATGAAATTATTTCATAGAAATATTATTGTTGCACTTTGACGGCGATGGTCGGCATTTACGATTGTCATTCCATGATTGATCTCATTCTATGATATGTGAAACTAAAAGACCAAAGATGGTAAAATTTGTGTAGACCATGGTAATAGATAGAATTTAACTTAAATTCTAATTGTTTTCGGTTAGTAATTGTGCATCATTTTGATTTATCTTCATATTCAAGTTAAACCTTAATCTAAAAGTAAACTTGGTATTGCACTCTAAACAATTATTTTAAAGTATAAATATTTGTATTAGATAAAAATTAAAATTATGAAATAGATAAGTTTTTAATTATTTGAAGAAATTATGTGGGAAATGTGGAAATAATTCTTTCTCCAATGTCACCCTAAATACAACAAATAGGTTTATTGCTAAAAAAAAAATTTTCTCAAAATAAAACTCCAAAATAAATCTGTGTTAGTCCTTTTTTAATCAAACAAACATATTCAAATTAATTAGGTCCAGTAGATCAGGATCAAATTGAAATCGAAATGGCTACAAGGCGGGGTTTGCTACCATATCTCCCCGCATTTTAATAATAATTTGGCCACTAATTAATTATTTATTTTTGACATATCAAGGTGGATACGAATATAGACATAAGCGTTGAATCTTGATTACGAGTTTAGGGGCTCGTTCTTTACTGTACCCTTCTCAAACATCGTCCTATTAAAATAAGAGCTTATTTTAATATCTTAAACCTCCTTGATGCAAATAAGAGCTTATTTTCCTATTACGTCAATTACAATTTTAAAACATATTACGCTGCGTTTGAATATAGATGCGAGTTTTGAATCGCCACAATAACGATTGTACGAAGTCTACAGTAATTTTAATTCGCTACTACAAAAATAGATAGATCTTTGGCCTCATTCTAATAATACTAATTATACTCATAAAGTTATTTGGATTAAATGAATGCATAGAATAGTGATGATTCGTAATTCGGTAATACAAACTTCAATATATTCATATAATCATAAAATTCAATGTTTTGAAAGAAACAAAGAATACTTCGAGAATTTAATTTATAAACTAATATATGAATAAATAAATTTTTAATTTGTTGATTTAATAATATATCAATTATTTGATAAATTTCTACAATACCAAATGTATTAATTTATTGAAGTTTCACTGCGTTAAAAAGTAATTTTTTTTTTCACTTGGAACAATTCTTGAACATACATAGAATATGTTATTTTATACGTAAAATACTGGTAGATTTAATTCTTGATTCATAAAATGCCTTAAAATACAATCCATCATGAAACGGATAAGACTCCTACATGAAAATGCCAACATGGATATAGGATAATAGTGTTCCCCGAACCGACAAATAACGCAATAGAGACAGGGATCGGCTCAAGGGAATGTATTCCGGAAGCACCACCATGAAGGTGCAAGAATCCATGTGTATGCCCAGTTTTTAAGATTGCCTTGGAAGCAAAATCTCCTGCCTTCCTCATTGCCGAGTTTGAAAATACCCCACTCCCTTCCATCAGTTTTATTTAAGCCAAAACGTGTTAAAATACCTTGGAAATGATCGGAATCCCACTCATTCCACCAGGGAGTAGATTCGTCGTTGGTAAAATAAATGGCATTGCTGATTCCAACTCCGAGTTTCTTTGAAGACAACGACATCGAAGAACATCTTCCCAAGAATAGCACGCGGTCCCCCAAGGATTCAACCTTCTTCCAAGATGATTGGAAAAGATCTAATGAATACACTTCAAACTTTTTTGTCTCAAGCAAAGCGCTCGGTTTGCTGTTAAAATATCTACAAGCAAGTAAGATCTCCCCATCAGATTCCACAAGATATTTTGAAATCCGCTTTTCTTCTGGCCAATCTGCAGCTGGTATTATCTCTTCCTGAACCCCCAACATCTCTGGCATTTTTACTTCATGAAATTGTAATTCTATGTTTGATGATCTACCAAAGTGATTTTCACCTCTTTCACAGATGCTGGAGTGGATACTTTTGGCGTCAATTTGCCATATGTTGAAATTGTCCTCCACGAGATAAAACTTTCCATTGCAGAAAATAGCATCCTCGAATGGCTTACCTGTGTATTTTTGTTTAACCCATGACTTTGCCCCAGGAACCCAAAAAGCTAGCTCTCGGTAATTGCTATCCAAGAGCATGCAAATAAAGTTATTCTCAAACGGAGACCCTGAGAGCACCATCTTGTGGTAGAAGTTCGATATTCCAGGCAAAGTAACTTGGTTTCCAGTAAACGGATTCAACAAGTCAAGTTCAATAAAGAAACAGTTAACTCTTTTTACCATAATCAGCCAATCGTAAAATGATCCCCAGCAATACGTCCCATACGCTTTTGATAGATTCAACTCCAAAACCCGGTTCTCCAGCACACTGGTACAAGTTCTATTCTCTTTCCGATCCTGACCCGACTGCAAAAGCCAAGGATATCCTTGCCTTTGCCAACAGGAAGGAAGTTCTTCGCAAAGAACAGCATTCCAATTTTTACAAACCTTACTTGCGGATAAGCAATCAGTTAAACTTAGTCTGTCAGTAATCATCTCAACGATGCTCTTAGGTAGATTTGACCAATCCACATTCCTTTTCCTATGTCTTTTTTGTCTCTTCCTGTCAGTATCCATCTTGCAGATACCCCGAGGTTGATTTTTTAAACGAGATTCATTAACAGGTGTATGCATCGTCAGTTATTGACCTACAAAAACAATAAAACGCATTAAGTCACAAGGATGATGGATCACATCATATCCATGTAATGGTCATCAAAATTAGAACTCAACGCCTAAAATTGAGAGCACAAGTTTCCTGACTCATATCTAATATATCTAAAAAAATGCAAAGCTTGCGTTTTGTTGAAAACCCTCAAGCCCATAGCACTGATTGAGACTCAATCAGAGCGGACACTTAAGCTTAATATAGACCATTGCACTAAATTTTCAAACATTCCATTCACGAAGCATGAAAACCCAGAAAGCAACCACATTTTGATACCAGACCTTCCATGAATGACTGACTATAGATTTTCCATTTATCCGTGAATGCCTTAAATTCAAATTTTTCACTGACATATAAATCAAGAAAAATGCAATAATAATAATAATAATCACAAACCTGTTTCTTGCGAGCAAATGTCTTGGCAAGGAGAAGCAGGTTGCGTGAGCCAAGCTTTACGTGGATCATTCAATAGTGTTTAAATGAAATCTTATTGGTTTTGTGTGTGCATATATATTGTGCTTATAAGATTTTTCATTCCGATCTTTCCTTTTCATTTGGTAGCGAATTCATGCATGTAATGGGACAGGGGAAAGGAAAGAAGAAATCTTTTTATTACCTTCCTGTTATTTTGATATCTGAGAATAAGATAGAAATGATTTAATTTCAATAAACAACATTTTAGAATAGATAACATCTCAAAATTTTGAAAGGCATTTTGCAACAAGGGTAAAGAGAAATTGATGACTAAATTAGACGTGAAAGTAATTTACCAAAAAAAATGGAAGTATTTTAATTCATTTTTTTGGTAATTAATTAATTGATTTCTCTATTAAATTATTAAATATGCATTGTGCATAATCTTACTTTTTCCTTGGCAAAAAAATATTTATGAAATATTCTATATATTTGTAATGGAATATGCTTAGTTTTATTATACAGTATATGATTTTGAACTAGAGAAAAGGTAAGTATAATTTTAAAGAAAATCAATATATATATATATATATTAACTAAAAATGTTATAAGATTATAATGTGAATCGGACGTTGCACTTTTCATATAAAATTTATGGAATTATTAACAAATTTGGCTTATTTTTTTTATAACTATTATGTGTTGTTTAATATAATTTTTTAATTATGTAAGTAATTAATTTTTTTATGAAGCGGAACTTCTTTTATAATATACGTTCATATTTTGCTCAACTTTACTTCGTATCATCGATGACATGATTCACTAACTTCAATATAAAATTAAATGCCTTGCCTTAAGTACGTTCTTGAAAAACCTTGTATCGTTGGGTACTCCTGCATGAAATCTCTTGTTAGATACATATGTAACTATTAAAAATAAGTGCACATTTTGTTGTTGACTTGATCTAGAACAGTAATTCCACAATGATTTAATTAAAGAGAAAACTTCGGTAAAATCCCTTTTTGTTTTAAAGTCACGACTACAGAAATGAGATATTATGTTACTCCATAGGCATTGGCCCATCTTATCATTTACGTTTAAATTGGAGTGATAATATTTTTAAAATTATTTAGAAAATTAAGTCAATAGATCATAAATATAATTGATATCTATTTTGATGTGATGATAATTTTGAAATTGTTTGAAAACTTAAGATATTAATTTTTTATTTAATCATAATCTACATCATAATATATGACATTTAAATGTTGATGGAAAAATAAGAAAACTTCAAATGTTGAATTTAGAATTAATTGATGTTTATTTGGATATGGTGGCATTTTTTAAATTATTAAAAAATTTAAGACAACAATTTTTTACTCAACCAACATTATAATATATGACATTTGTGAGTTATAGGAAAAATGAGGAAATATAAGATGAAAGTTTTAGAACGAACTAATGTCTATTTGGACTCGATAGCTTTTTTGAAAGTGTAATAAACTTAAGACATCAATTTTTTACTCAACTAACATCAAAATGGATAACATTTAAATGTTATTAGAAAAAAGATAAAACTTAAAATATCAATTTTAGAATTAACTGACATCTATTTGGATGTGATGTCATTTTTGAAATTATAAAAATAGACTTAAGATGTTCGTTTCTTATGCAATTGATGTCATAATGTATTGTATTTAGAGCTTATTGAGAAAACAATAAAATATAAAAGTGTTAACTTTAGAATTAATCAACATCTATTTGGTTGCGATGGCATTTTTTAAATTATTAAAAAAATTTAATATGTCACTTTTTTTGTTAATCGATGCTAATATATATAATATGTAAGGGATGTTGGGAACATGAGAAAATTTAAAACATTGGTCCTAGAATTTACCAATGTATAATGGTATTACAAAAGTTTGGTAGAAACCTAATATGTGTTATTACACTCCAAACTTAAATACCAAACTTACTCAAAATCGTAATTAGTGACAAGTCTGAATTATACCTAAAAAAATAGAAGTCAATAATTGAAAAGAGAATATAAAGCAATGAATTTTCAAAAGTAAATTTAAATAAACAATTTAAAATAGATTTAGATGCAAACAAGAGATGGAAATCATGTTCAAGAAATTCCATACTCCAATTCTTGGATTTTTTTCTTAGGGACTCAATGATTCAATTTACAATTCAAATACTTTACCAATGAATATGTCGAAGCCAACAACAATCATACAAATGTTAAATGCAAATAAACTTGAACAAAAAATTAATTAGTCCTCTATTAGAACTCAATTCAAAATAAACAACTAAGTTCAATTAATAATTATCCCAAGAATTTAAATAAAGGTTAAGCCAAATTTAATAATTCAACAAACAATAATTGCTAAATTCATTTTTTATTTCATAGGCATCATAAAATTAACAAGCCAAATGTGGATATCTGTTTGCTGCTAATTTACAGTCAATAATCCTAATTCTACAAGCAAGAATCAACAACAATCAATTATTATCACCACATTACTAAGAATAATCAACTAATGGGCCCTTTTTGTAAATCACCAAAGCAATCATTATCAATGGAGAACTAAAATTAAAAAGATAAATGAATTATAAACAAATTAAAAATAAAATACTTAAATCAAACCAAATTAGGAATGCTTTAGCCCTTGAACCTTGAACAAAAATTAACAACTTATGGTGAAATGCAAAGAAAACTAGAAAAAGAAAAGTTTATTGTTTAGAATTGTAGTGTTTGTCTTTGGAGGAACAAAACCTTTAAATCTAATTTCTATTCTCTTAATGTTACAAAGAATGGGATCTTGCTAATTTTAAAAACCTATAGCCTAATTTACAAATTAAACTACTAATAGCATTTTATTGCAGTAACTTTTGAATGTCAGCTTTAAAGACATGTTTAATGATTAAAATGATGCAGTTTCACTAAACTTCAAACACAAGAGTTGTTAGGACAATTCTTGATATTCTTTAGGCATTGATTTCACCTTAATTGGACCTCTGAAATTGTAATTATGGGTCAAAAATCAAGAAAATTAAGATTGATTCAGTTTAGAAAAATAGAGCATTCATTTCATGATCATTTTGTCCTTCCAACATCTAATTTGGGCTTTAGCCAAAACATAAAAATTTTAGAATTTCTTTTATTTTTTTTCCAACAATGTAAATATCATTTAATTTTGATATCCAGAACTCATGTTATAGTTAAAAAATCTAAAATAGTAAAAAAATCTTGTTTACAATCAATAATCCTAATTCTACGAACAAGAATTAAAAACAATTGGTTATTATCATCACATTACTAAGAATAATCAACTAACGGGCCCTTTTTGTAAATCACTAAAGCAATCATTATTAATGAAGAACAAAAATTAAAGAGATAAATGAATTATAAATATATTGAAGAGAAAAGATTCAAATCAAACGAAATTAGGAATGCTTAAGCCCTTGAACCTTGAAGAAAAATTAATCACTTATGGTGGAATGTAAAGAAAACTAGAAGAAGAAAAGTTTATTGTCTAAAATTGTAGTCTTTGCCGTTGGAGGCAGAAAACCTTTAAATATAATTTCCTTTGCTATAAAACCTAATGAGCTAAGTAAATATTCCTTCTATTGTTACAAAGAATGTGACCTTGCTAATTTTAAAAAATCATAACCTAATTTACAACTTAACCTACAAATAGCATTTTACTAAAATAACTTTTTGTACATCGACTTTTAAGACATGTTTAACCATCGAAATGATGTAGTTTCACTAAACCCTAAACATAAAAGTTGCTAGGACAAGTCTTGGAACTCTTTAAGCATTGATTTTACCTTAATTGGGCCTCTGAAACAATAATTATGGGTAAAAAATGAAGAGTAATTCAACTTGGACAAAAATAGGGCATTAATTCCATGACCATTTTTTACCTTCCAACATTTGATCTGAGCTTCGGCCAAAACATAAAATTTTTAGAATTTCTTTTAAATTTTTCAATGATTTAAATATTATTTAATTTCAATGTCTAAAGCTTATGTTATAGATTAAAAAATCTAAAATAGTATAAAAATCTAATATTAATCAAACAATTTAAAATATTAAATAATTAAGCATATGTAATGTACTAAGAAGCATAAAATAGAAGGAAATAGTATAAACAAAATCTTACATATCAAATTTCCCCACACTTAGCCTTTGCATGACTATGAAAAACTTTATTCAAACTTAAAGAACAAAAAACTTACTCTCAAAAGGTTTCAAAATCATAAAATTTATAAGCAAGAAACAATTAAAACCATCAAGAGACATAATACATCATGAACAATAATCTTGACAAATTTAAAATTAACTAACGTAGTAACTTCATTTAAAAAGGTAGATTCTCCCATAACTCATTTTCCAACTCTCAAGTGTTTAGATTAAGTTTTTCACTCAAGTTTAGTTTATGAAATTATGCTATCATAATCATTTTCATCATCCAATCTACATTAGTCAAACCCCATGCACAATAAAAATTACAATGATTTTATTCAAGGTTATGACATGGCTAAGGATAAAAGGAATGAAAAATGAAGATGTGGAAGATAAACATATGGGCAATAGAGCATTTGAACCATAAATATATAGGCAAATTATGAATAACTATAACTCAACACAATAATCCAATTTTAAATTTAAATACTCATCAAGTTCTTTCATTTTCCTCTGTTTTCAAAATCTTTTTGCGTTATTCTTTTTTTCACTTTTCTTTTTTTTCCTTTCTTTTATCATTCCTTTTTCATTTTTTTATCTTGCTTTTTCTTTTCTCATTTTTTTCAGCTAAACATTGAACTTGAAGTTGATAATTTTTCATAAAATACACATACACGCTCTCACACTTATTCAAAAATATATCTCAAAAAAATTCAAATGTTCTATTAATCTTTAAGGTTAGGTGAACACATTTGTTTTATATTAGAATAAGCTCATAGGTTAACCCATAAATAAAAAAGAATTAGGCTTAAAAGGGCTTAATAAATATAAAAATTCAAGGTTGGGTATTTAACAGTATCTTAAACAAAGAATGCCTTAATCATTTTATGAATGCATGTGCAAAAGTAATCTTAAAAAGAATCAATGTAAGTTCTAGAGAAAGAAACTCCATGGAAGAATATCACATACAAGAAAGGAACTATGAAGGCATAAATACTTAACATATGTCTTAAAAGCCTACAAAAGAAGTCACACTACCAATTTAAATCCACCAATTCAAAATCAATCACTATATTATTCAATTTGAAGAAACAAAATATTTCATTCAATCATGTTATGAATCTATCAAACTCTTATTGATTCTGATTTATGAAAAATGCAAAGTCTCTATTAATGAAAAATAATTAAAACAATTCAAAAAGACTTTAAAACAAGTAAAAAAAAAACATACTTTTTTAGCACTATAGATTTAAAAAATTTTCTAGTTATTTTTTGTTCAAAGAAACAAAAGAAAATTTAAAAATTTGAAAGAAAACACAAATGAAAATATAAATATCTCTCCCTTACACTTAAATTTTACATTGTCTTTAATGTAAAGCATATCACCATCAAGAAATATAAAAGACAAGTAAAATAAAAAAATGAGAAAGGAAAGCATAACTAAAAAACACTTAGGTTACCTTCCAAGAAGTACCTTTCTTTAACGTCTTTGGCTCAATGTAGTAACTTCTCTTCAACTAGGACTTGAAAAACATAAAAAAAAAAAATACTAAATAGAAAAATAAAATAACTAAAGTTTTCTACAAGTTAGCTAACTATTCCCTAATAACTATGCCAAAATTTTAATGCATGTTATTACAAACCAAAATTATATACTGAACTTACTTAAAACCATAGTTAATGGCAAGTTTAAGTCATACTCAAGGGAATAGAAAACAATAACCAAAAGTAGAATATAATGTAAGGGATTTTCAAAAGTAATTTTAAATAAATAATATAAAATAGTATTACATATAAAGATGGAAATCAAGCTCAAGGGATTCCACACTCCAATTCTTAGATTCTTCTTCATCACTCAATAATTCAATTTAGAATTTAAACACTTAACTTATAATTACCTCGAAATTGGCAGTAATTATACAAATGTAGATTAATCAAATTAACGAACTAATCAATCCTCTATTACTACTTCATTTCAAAACAAATGATTAAATTCAATTAATAATAATTTTGAGCATCTAGAACAAGATTAAGCCAAATTTAACAATTCTACTTGCAACAATTGCTAAATTTGTTCTTTGATTTTTATAGACATTATAAAATTAACAAATGGAATTTAAATATTTATTTTCTACTAAGTTATAATCAATCATTCTAATTTTACAAGAGAAAATTAAGAATAATCAATTATATAATATCATATTAGCAAGATTCATTAACCAATAGGCCCGATTAGTTAATCACTAAAGCAATCATAATCATTGTAGAATAGAAAATTAAGAGATGAACTAATTATAAAAAAATTGATGATAGAAGTCTCCAAACAAACAAAATTAGGAGTGCCTATACATTTGAACCTTGGAAGAGAATCAATCCTTTGTGGTGGAATAAAAAAATGTAAAAGAAGAAGAGTTTGCTATCTACAATTGTAGCTTATGGCCTTTGGAGGTACAAATCCTTTAAATCTAATTTCCTTTGCTACAAAACTTAATCAGCTACGTAAATAGGCCCTATAGGGTTATAAAGAATGGTATCTTGAAAATTTTAGAAGCCCATAGCCTAATTCATATATTAAATCATTAACAATGTTTTATTGTAGTAATTTTTTTTATCAATTTCCAACATATATTTGACCATCAAAACAATGCACTTTCATTAAACTCCAAATATGAAAGTTATTGGGTCAAGTTTAAGGCAACTTTAGGTATCATTTTTCACCTTAATTAGGTTTTTATATCTCTAGTTAGGGCCCATAAACTAGACTAACTTAGCTTGGATAAAAATAGGGCATTAAGTTCACGACCATTTTTTATCTTCCAAATGTCTAAATTGCACTTTAGACAAAATATGCAAGTTTTAAAACTTGTTTAAATCTTTTCAAAGATGTAAAGATCACCTAATTTTGACATTTAGAACTCAAGTTATAATAAAAAACTTATAATAGTGTCAAAAGTTAGCATCACCCTAACAATTTAAAAATATTAGAAAACTATCACCTAATTAAATAATAAGAACAAGTTCATAAAATTAAGAATATATAAAGCACTAAGAGGCATAAAATAAGAGAAGGTAATATAGACAAAATCT
>JAIUCU010000030.1:0-120686 GCA_020226215.1 Sindora glabra | reverse complement strand
GTTATGTTTAATTTGCAGACCTTTTAGGTGTTGACATAAGACATACACTTTCAGCTATTCTGAGTTGAAGAATGCTACAAATGACTTCAATGTTGGCAACAAGCTCGGCGAGGGAGGTTTTGGACCTGTTTTCAAGGTGAGTACTCTAAAAAGGATACAGAGATTGATTGCATGTCTTTTCCATAAAAGAATATCATGATCTATCAGATTAAATTAAACATTTTTTCCATCTCTTTTTCTTTTTCCAATTTTCACCCTTCTAGAAATTTTCTCTGTAATTAGGCTCTATAGTTTACAAATGTTAATAACTGGGTCATTGTTATAGCTTGCCCTAACGATCTTGTCTAAATTTGTGTGACATAATGAACACAATACATGTCTCAGTAATTGAGCTGGTATAGTTAACCCATATCAGCATTGCAACATGCTTCTAATGTGATGAATGCTGCACATTTTGGAGGAAGCATGTGTCCATGTATCACTGTGATGCTAATTTAGGATAAATTTGTTTTATAACATTTTTTTCTGATTTAAAGGACATAATTATTTAAAAAGAAGAAGAAGAAGAAGCATAGGAACAGAAAACAAATGAAATCATAAGTACTAAATATCGGTAAACCTTGTTTTAAGATAATATTAAATTGAAGTTTGGATAATGATTACATTTTTGAGTTTTGCTATGCTGATGAAAACTATCCTCATATATTCTAATGGAAACTTTTGAGCTTAAATTCAGAGTCAATTCTTCGTTCATTAGATTATATAGTTTTTCATTTGTACTCTGCAGGGAACACTTGATGATGGAAGAGTAATTGCTGTGAAGCAACTATCTGTAGGATCCCATCAAGGAAAGAACCAGTTCATAACTGAGATTGACACTGTATCTGCTGTACAACATCGCAATCTGGTCAAATTATATGGATGCTGCATTGAAGGAGATAAGAGGCTTCTTGTCTATGAGTATCATGAAAATAAGAGTCTTGATCAAGCATTATTTGGTATAAAGATGATATCTTTTCTTCTTCATGCATGTTGTGCATGCAACTATCTGAATGTTTATCCATGTGTTTTGCTCTTCAAATCTGATTCATTTTAATTTCACTTGGTAATACATAATCCTTAAGGATATGTTTGGCTTGCATGGAGCAGGAAATTATTTAACCCTCAAATGGCCTGTGCGTTATGATATCTGCATGGGTGTAGCCAGAGGTTTAGCATATCTACATGAGGAGTCACGGCATCGTATTGTACACCGTGATGTGAAGGCTAGTAATATTCTGCTTGATCATGAGCTTATCCCCAAAATATCTGATTTTGGTTTGGCTAAACTATATGATGATAAAAAAACCCATATAAGCACCCGTGTGGCTGGGACAATGTAAGTAAAGACTTAATTGTGTTGTTCTTTCCAAATTAGATGATTTTATATGTATTTTATGTATTTATGCTTGCATGTTTTTGTTTTGATTAACCCTATATTCACTTTCTCCTTCTTTAGTGGATATCTTGCACCAGAGTATGCCATGCGTGGACATCTTACTGAAAAAGCAGATATCTTTTCCTTTGGTGTTGTGGCTCTAGAGATAGTTAGTGGGAGGCCAAATTCAGATTCTAGCTTCGAAGGGAAGGAGATTTATCTTCTAGAATGGGTACAAATATGATTAGTTATTGCTAACCTGCTTAAGATCGTTAACTTTCCTAACAAATTAACAATTAACATGCACACCATTCTTTATTTTGATGTTACAAGCATGTCAAGCACTAAGTTGGAATCATATCACATTCTCCCCTAGCCTTTCCTAAGAAAAAGGGATTATTATGTTTTTTTTATTTATTTATCATGTCTTTAACAATAGAGCAAATTACACTGACCTCCCTTGAGGGTTGAGCTAGTTATACTTGACACCCCTCATTTTTCAAAACAAAACACTTTCAACCTAGAAACACTTTCTCCATTGTGAAATGTCAGGATGATAACTTTTTAATTGCAGCCCCTTCTCTAATGTCATCTCTCATGGTTGGAAGACCATTTTTCTACATTTTTTTTTTCGGTAAAAATATTGCAACACTACTAGACATAAAAAGGGGAAAGATTGTATTTGTTCTTCAAAGAAAGGGAGCATTTGTACATAAAAATGTAGGGAAACAGTCTTTCATCCATAAGAGACGACATTAAAGAATGGGCTGTAGTTTAATGGTCAACACCATTTCATTTTTTAATGCTGGAAGTGCTTTGGGAGGGAAGTGTATAATTTTGAAAAATGAGAGGTTCTAGGTGTAGTTAGGCCAAACCTGAGAGGAGGTCAATGTAATTTGCCCTTAAAGATATGCATGAGTCTCTTAGCACATCATTATTGGTTTTGGAATTGTGGAGCTGTTATTATTCTATCCCCTTTTTTTTTCCCTTGTTTATCTAATCACATCACAAACTGATTGCCAAAATCCTATTCTCATAGTCATACTATGAATTCATTTTTTCTGTTGCAAGGAATGGTAGGAAGCTTAAGTCTCACTTAAAAGTCATTTGTGTCATTGAGGCCCCAAGGCATCTCGCTTGATCTATGCCAGTACTATCATGTAACAACTAAGTGAACCTCTTGGTCTTAATTTCTCAAAGTTATTCAGTGCTCTCAAATTATCTGATCTTATCATCTTTATCTCAACGCTGGATTTGTACAAAAAAAAAAATCTTTTTCCTTGACAAAATATAGGATAACATGTCAGAAAAAAATGCCATTGTGAAGGTTTTTTTGCCATTTTGGCTTCTAAAGGAAAATTTTGTGAACATCTAATACTGGTATTCTTTTGAACTTGTTTAAAAGTTGTTATGCTTAGTAGATAGCAAGTGACGTATGTTTACTGCCATGAAAATTACTTCTAAGAATGCTTTTATTCTTAAAACCTTTAATATGTGCCTTGATTCCTGACCGTTAAACCAATTACATTCACTTACTTTTGGCATTCATAATTGATATTGTTGTTTCTGGTTTCTTGTTCTTAGGCTTGGCATCTGCATGAGAACAACTGTGTGGTGGAACTGGTAGATCCTAGACTATCTGAATTCAGTGAGGAAGAAGTCAAACGAATCGTAGGGATATCTCTTCTTTGCACCCAAACATCGCCTATGTTACGGCCATCAATGTCCCGTGTTTGTGGCGATGCTCTCTGGGGATATTGAAGTGAGCACTGTAACATCAAAGCCCGGATACTTGACTGACTGGAATTTGTTGATGAGTCATTTTAGCAGCGTGATGACAGACCTTGCAACTAAAGGATCGGATACAAGTCACTACAGCACATCCGAAAGTACCAGCTTTGTTGGTGGTGCAGAACATTCACCTGTAGATCTTTCAAAGCCCATCCTTAATAATGATCAGGGGCAGAACCGCATTGAGCTGAGTGGTGGCAAATGAACCCATTCACTTTTTAAAACCCCATGTTATAATATAGTGTGACATACAGCATAAGGTGCACCATATTTAACATGCATCCATTCAACTTGTACCATTATCCCCACACGGTACTTATATGCACCTTGGGATGCAAGTAGGTTGGCACAAGCAAAAGATAAACTCAGAGAGTGTAAAATTTATATGATAAGTATAATTCGACTTTGTTGAACCTAGTGGTGTTGGATTCTTGACTCTGCCACTAATAATGATCCTGTTTGAGAATCTTGACTCTGTCACTTGATGATGATACTATAAGAGAATTGATGTAGTACCTGTTGGTTCCTTGATTCCTTATCCTGTTTATATGACTATAAGAATGACGTTCTTCTCCTAAAATTTTGTTTCTAGTCTTATTTTACTCTGTTTTACTAGTTGATTTATCCAGTTTAGTTCCATATAATATCATAAAGATTATTTGAATTCTACCGTAAATAACCATCTATGTTGACATTTCATTACTATGCAATGCTGCATGCACTGTACCTATACATACTGACAGTTTGGCATTAGTGAAGACAATGGCTATTCATCAACATAATGGTCGGGGTTTTACTGAGTAAAAAAACTAGCAATTCTGCCAACGGGTTGGAAATCTGGTTTGGGAATTTTGATTGTGGATTATGTTTTCTGGTTTTTTTGTAGTATTTGTCCTCTTGGTTTCTTTTATCTACTCTCTCACTCCCCCCCCCCCCCCAAAAAAAAAAAAAAAAAAATCGAGGTTTTTTCCTTTTGTTCTCTTCCATTTTCCAGAGTTTTGCAGGCTTGGGTTCATGTTCAATGCAAAAATGTTTGATGTACTTTGCAAGTAGTAGTAGGGGAGGGAGGAGAGAGAGAGCAAAGCCAATTCTACCAAGTACCCAAATTACCATTTCCACAATACAAACACCCTTTAAAATCAGATTTGGATCTTTTCCGGTGATTGTGGCTGTAGTTGCTGCATTAACTGTTAGTTAGTGTGGAGTGTGGACTCTATAGAATGTAGTGGCCCCACTCATTTGAATGGTTAAATGTGACAACTACAGGTATAATTATTGGAAAGAATTCTATACATGTTTAAATTTTCTGCATACTCTTCATGCAAAGGGCGGAAACCCATATAAGCAGTTCAAAAAGGATAAATGTCCCACCCGAACATTGTCATCTTGATCATAACAATAGTGCTAGATTTACCGTCATTAATTGGAGGGTACATGATAGTATTTCCCTTTACACATGCGTTGGTAAACAATGGAGCAAGACTCAGCAATGGAGCACTACGCATGCGAACAATGCGGCAAACTAGAACCTGTTTGGTTGAAGATCCATTACAATATCTTCGTTGTTCTAGATTACGAGCAGGAGAACTATCAATTTATCTAAGAATCCTATGCTTTATTTCTTAGGTGGCATTTGGTTTGTAGAATCAAACATTCTTAAGAATCTTAACATTCCTTGAAATGTGTTCTTGAGAATTTAATTTTTAGAAATGTGGGATCACTATATTTGATTCAATTAGAAATATTTTTAGGAATATTACAAAATTATATTATAATTATTTTGTATATTTTTAAAAATATTATTAGATTATAAAAAATATTCTTATTAAAGAGTGATTAATGATGATGGATAGTGCTTGGCATTGGTAAACTAATGGTGGGTGATGAATAATAATAAGTGATGGCTAATAATAATCATTAATAATAAGTAACAATAGAGATAATAATCAACAATAGAGGTAATCAATGGTCGTCATTAATAATTTATAATTGTACCAATAGCAATGACAATTATGGGTGGCTACTAGTGGTAGATGGTAGTCGGTAAGTGATAGCAGTGATAAATGATAATACATAATAAATAGTGATCATTAATAATATATTGTGGCTGATAGTAACAGTTAATGATAAAGAGCAACTGATGATGAGTAATAATAGATAATGATCATTGATAATGAATAATGATTAATAATAGTTGTTGATAATGAGTAGTGGTTATTGTCAGTGAATCGTAATTAACGATGGTTAACGACTATAAGAAGTAATAAAATAAAGTGTTGATGATGATAAGTAGAAAAATAGATAAAATGATCTATTTATATGAATAAAATATTTTTATGTTCTAGGAATGTAAGATTACCCACCTTCCATATAAGAATATTTTGAAAGAATATTAAATTAAAATATTCTTATGTAATAGGAATGGAAGATGTCTACCTTCTTTATAAGAATATTTTGAAAGAATAATAAATTAAAAAATATTCTTGAAAATGTGAGAAATATTTTGCAAATGAAATGGAACTTTAGCATATCATATTAAGCAATGTGAATACACTATTTTTTCTAACCACCAATTCCAATTTTATTGATGAGACAAATAAATTAGTTTCATAAATGAATTGAAGAACTATGCTGGATGAACAACTCTTGCTCAACGGAGGATCACCTCCGCCTTCGTTGTCATGAGGTGGTTGAGCTAGCTGTGCATCCAGATTTTTCTAAATGCTGGAAACAAACCTTTTTATCTGCAATTGTAGCTTCCTTTTCTCGCAAGTTGACCAATGAATCTAGCACATGACAAGCATCCATAAAACAACAATCTCATGCCTTTTATGCGTTAACACTCAGGTATATATAAAAATAATTAGTGCTAGTTTTATTTATACATCTCAAGATATTGATTCCATTTTTCTGTTCTGATAAATCCTAATAAAAGGAAGCTTTATTTGTCCTGCTGCTTAGAAATATAGTAATACCTTACATGAGACTGACAAAGCTCATCTTATGCGACAATACTTAGGTGAAGAAAATACTTATAATGTACCATTATTTTGTGTAAAATGAAACATCTTTGAAGTATACTGCACTTACCATAATTAGGCATCAACTTAAGGCACCAACTAGTGGAAAGTAGCATGAAGAAAATTACAGGTAGGAAAGATTTGTGGACTCCGAGCCAGAAAGAATCCATCATGTTTGCAAGTTGCAACTACTTTCTTTTTTTTTTTTAGTAATATGCAGTGCCTTAGTAATTATATTGTACAACTTTTTGTAGCTTTCTTTTATATATTGATCAAAGATTGGTTTATATGTCCGCAAATTTAGGTTTCTTGGAAATAACATACTTAGCTGTGCTCTCCCCTACCCCGAAAAGCAACACTCTTGTCAATATGTGAGTATGCTTTATACTTCATATGTATGTAGCCTCCAGACACTCCTGACTACAAGTCCCAAAGTTCTGTCTTAATCTTGATCTGGCAAATATTATGATTGGATTCGTTCTATAAATCATTCGGATAGATTTTCTTTAGTTTTATGCTAATTTTATTTCCCTTTATGCCTAATTTCCTACTAGGTTAATAACGATAAGTTAAGCTACTTGTTAGAATCAAAGATAGTGGTCTTGTCATCTAAACATTCAATATAAGCCTCTGATACTACACCAATTTCAATTAGAATAGTCAATTCTTCTTGTCATCTTGTCATTAATCTAGTTTGGCCTTAACATGCTTTTATGAGTACTTGCAGAGACTTGTCATACAACAGTCTACCAGGAAGCCTTCCTTCTTGGGTAAATGAGGCACCACAACTGTCAATAGTTTGTTACTATTTTGTTTCTTCCCCTTCCCCTTGTTTTACATGTTACTTTTTCTTCATTTGAAGTTTTCGAGCCTCACATTTTGGCTAGCAAACAACTTGAGAAAATTTATGAAATGCTTTCTTTTTCTTTTTTCTTTTTTTTTTCCTTTTGCTATCTCTTGGAGGCTTTACTTATTTAACTATGTGAATGATATAAAACTGAAATTTAGTTGCCTGAAATTGAATTAGATTTATGTTGTTTATATAAGCTTTTCAGAACCTATTTCAAATTATTCTTGTTATAATTTTTTCATTTTTTTTCGCTGTCTTTTGTCTCTGTCACTCTAATTCGATTTTTTATAATATGTTCCCTCATCTCACTTATACTTGTGTCTTCTCAATGTTGTTAATGCCGTTCCCAAAATTTAGCAAAACAGTGTCTAGTGATTAGAAAGCAAATAAAAGTCAGATTATTAAAAACAAAAATTCATATAGGAGATATACAATGACGTAAAACTTTGAACAAATCCAAATCAAGTTAGTTTCTTTTCATTTGCTAACCATTTGCACTCATTAAATTCATGGTGATAGCATCAATTTTTATCGTAAAGATTTCACTCAAATATTTGAATTGTAGTGTCTGTTTTGCCTTCTACAAGACAATTGAGGTTCTGTCGTGTTTTAATGTTGAATTTATAAAAAATTAGTTGGTGTTTATATTATATTTTCTTTCTTTATAGATTCACTTTGTTTTTTTATGATGAAATTAATACTGAGACCTTTATGGATTATGATATGCAGCAACTTAGTTGCAACAACTTTACAATAGAAAGTTCAACTAGCAGGTGATTCCTTTGCTTTCTTGTTCTTTTTTCATTTTTCAGAATCTTTTCCTTAAAGGTCCTTCAAAACTTACTTTATCTTTTCTTTGCAATTATGTTACTTATTCTTGATCATATTTTGATCCAATCATTGATCGCTGTTGATCATAAGCAATGGATTGGTTACATGCCTTCTAATTAGAATCATTTGTCTTATGGGTGTAGAATTAATTATCAATGTTTATTACTATCACTGGTAACCTCGATGCCTTAATAGTCTGTTGAAACTGTGTCTTTGTGGGAGGGATCCCTATATGATTCTTTGATCCCTGATCTCTTCGTTGGATAAGTAATCATCTAATATAATTATAGATATAAAATAGGGTTATATACAGAAGAAATGATTTTTACACTTTCATTTGTCAAGATCGATCTGGCAAGTGATATGTATTGCTGCCGCCATCTATATCTTACAAATTGCATAATTGAAGAAAGTATCCACTTTTAGGTTGGAAGCTTTTATATAGAAAGGCACTTAATGTTTAAATGACAATCTTCATTCTACATAAAATAATATTGAAGATGTAACGAGGTAATGCAAAAGGCCTAAAGTCAAAATCTTAATAATCAAAAGTTTTTCAATAATTAAATTAAAACTTCAATCACTGCTTACTGCTTCAGGAAATCTATTTGCATAGCATAAGTTGAAATGGGGTGTTGGCCAACAAAGAAAATCTGTCTTGCAAGAAATATTGTAAAACTAAACACCCAATGTTTATTTGGGGGAATTCTATGTTACCCCATGGGTTTCAAACCTATGGGGATGTGGCTAAATCTAAGCCATTAGATGAGTGGACCAAGTCAATGGCCTCACTCATCTAATGGCTTGCATTTTGCCACATCCCCATGGGTTTGGAACCCATGGGGGTAACATAGAAAGTACCTGTTTATTTGCTGAATGAAATAGTACAAACGCAAAACTTGGCCCTTTTGTTTATGGCCATTCAAACCCACAAAACACAACACCCAGAACTCATTGGAGCCCTCCCGTGTTTTTTTCTTTCTACTCAATTCATACACAGCAAATGAAAACTCACTCCTATTTATACTAGTACTAAGTCGCGGAACCGACATAACAAAAACAGCTAATGAACTTGCTGTGGACAGCTAAGCTTTAGTTATTGCCATCCATATGAGTCAACTAATTGACATGTCGAACTTTAACCCTTCCAGAAACTTCTAGTTTTGTAATAGGCCAAGTTTAACTTCTAACATGGGGTTCTACTCTTGGATGAGGTCCTCTTACTTTTTGACATAAAAATTTTTCGTTTAAGAGAGTTAAAATCTGATGCTTTGATCTAAGGTACTAAATAAATGCTATCATAACTAGCCATAGTTATTCTTTAACATATGGTTCTTTTCAGTCGGATTCATAATTTTTCCCTTTTTGCAGTGTTTTGCCTTTTGGACTCAATTGTCTCCAGCGAACGTTTCCTTGCAACCGTGGTATTGGAACATGTAAGGGTGACTTTAAGCTTAGTTGTCATTTCCAACATTAGAGCTGAAAGCGAAAGAATATCTTTATAACTTTTTTGAACCCTCATTATATCTACTGTAAACCAAACTTTGTTTTCTGAATTTCAAACAGCTAAGCTCCTAAACCATTTCACTTCCTTTAATTGACGTGAAAACTCTGCATGTCTTAAGACCTGACTAACCATTAGTATCTCACACTCAACTTAAAAGATTGTCATGGCTTTTTTATTCCATCGATGCTCCAGGTTCTATAGCAAATGGTGTAATCAAATGGAATGATAGTGAGAGGAAGTGTCCTTTCTTCTGTAGTTTAATTGTTTTTCGTTTGCCTATATGTTTCCTTTTTACTTGATGTGTGTGTGTGAGAGAGAGAGAGAAAGACAGATGACAATTTATGCTAAGATTATGATGCATTTCTGCTATCGTCGCAGGCCTATAACTCCACCAAATTTGTTTTTCTGATCATTCTACAGCCTTTCTCAGATCTGCTACTGACGTCGAAATAATTTTGTGTTGATGAACAATTTAATAGTGGATATAAATTGAGCCATTAGGTTTGGAACTTTGACCGTGTTTTTCAGTTTTGGATTGATATCTGTAAGGTTCCTCAGAGAATGCAGCAGTGGATTGTCAAATATGTCCTCTGAAGGAAGCCTCTGGGTACAATATAATCATATGTGTAAAAGAAAGTTTTTAGTGCTAAACATTATTTGTTGTCACAAAAATTTTTAGCAACAGTATTTTTTAGTATGAAAATTTAATGTCAGTAAAATTTTTTTGACAAAGTACCAGCTTTTTGTGATAATTTTTGTTGTCACTTAAAGTATTTGTTTTGTAGTGATATTATATATATATATATATATATATATATATATATATATATATATATATATATTGTAAGGAAGATTTAAAATTAAATTTTGACTAAAAAATTAGAACTATCATTAGATATAAATGATGAAATAAATTTATAAAATTCAATCTAATAAATATAAAAATTTAAAATTTATTTTTAATATCTATAATATTTTCTATGTAAATATTCTTCCCATATTATATATGAACTTTAGACCACTTAAAACTACGGTCTTTTTGAAGACTTCGTTCTAAATGATCACCTTTTGACTGGATCCGCAAGTGTGCATGCATGCTTATTTTGAATACAATTTTGTTCGCGAAATTAAATTTTGGACAAGCTAGGGCCAAGTCATTGTACAATTTCTACTATGCCACGTAGGTTTTAAGAAAAGGAAGCAATCAAATGACGTCGGCCCATCGGACGGTTAGGTAGATTGCGATGTCTTTTTTCTTTTTACCAATTTTTTTTTTTCTTTCATATCTTTGAAAACAGTTATCGGTTGGATATATCCAAATCAAACTTACTTGCCCGGATAATTCTATAATAATTGGACTGTTAGGTAGATCACCTTTTCTTTTCACCATATAATTCTATAATAAATTGAGCCATGTATCAGGTGGTTGAAGACTGGCATCTCTTTTGAATAAAATACAGAAATTTGACATCCTATCTGAAATTTATTCCATGATTGAATTGCATTGTTCTCAATCATATTGACTGACCCTTATTCTATGTTTCTATGCAGATTATAATTTTGCAATCAAAAGTGGTGGTCCTCAATTTACGTCAGCAAGTGGCATTGTTTATGAAAGGGATAACGAGACACTCGGTCCAGCTGCATATTATGTTACTGGTACTGACAGATGGGCTGTTAGTAATGTAGGATTTTTCACAGGGAGCTACAATCCTCAGTAGAGAACTTCCGTGTCTAATCAGTTCACTGGTGAGTCGGAGCTTTTCAGATAGCACGTATCTCTGCTTCATCATTAAGATATTATGGTCTAGGGTTGGAAAATGGTTATTACAACATCACCCTCTACTTTGCAGAAACGGCTATTCTAGATACTATCCCATGGAAAAGTTTTGGGAGAAGGGTTTTTAATATTTATATCCAAGTACGTGCTCCCCCCATCCTTAAGGATGATATTGGGTGAATCTATCTAAGAATATGAATTTATTTTTTTTATTAGTGTTCATTTATACTCCAACATGATGACTAATTTATTATGCCTGCATCTTGGGTTTGTTGCACAGTGTTGAAACAATTTTCTTATGGCTTAAGCTTCTGGAACAAGTTCATTTTCTATAACATCATGGAAGAGCAAGCGATCGCATGGGTTTATAAAATTCCTATTTTATTTTTCAAAGTCTCTAGAGAACAAGATGTTGTCTAGTGTATGAGCTTGGAACTTCAATAATAGTGTTAGAATGTGTTAGTTCAGCTTGCGAATAGCTTATAACTCAATGCAAATTTTGACTTGATAAGTTTGACTTATGAAAGAGTGAATGGTATGTGAACTAAATTATCCAACTAATATTATAAATGAGCCAAGCCTAAAATATTAAAAACTTAATTTATTTGTACTATAAACTAGCTTAATCTATAGATATGTAATTAAAAATATATATTTATTACAAATATATTATAGTATACATTATATTTTTAAAATAATATAATTTAAAATTTCTTATAATAAAATAATATATATTTTTATTACTAATATATTACCTTTTTTTATTAAGTGTTTTAAATATATCACTTTTCTTTTATGAATTGTAAGATGAGGTTCATACTTATTTGTAGATAGATTAATAAAGTTAGGAGCAGCAATGGATGAGTTAGAAAATTTAGATCATGTCATCTTTTTGTATCCACTTGTCAATAACATATTTTGAGACAAATAACCATTTATGCATATGCTTATAGTACAATCTTTGGTCATTCATATATATATATATATATATATATATATATGTAGATATATTACATGCTCTATGCTGTTAAGTTGCTTAAGATCATATTTGCTTCTTAATTTTTTTTAAACTATCAAATTGTCAATAAAATGCTCTATTATCATAATTAATTTGAGCTTAATGAGTCAAGATGAGCCACTCATGTGGTTAATTGGAGTTGAGCTTGAGTCAAAATTTTGATTTGAACTAAGCTTGAACTAAATATGAGTTGGAAAAATTTAAAGAAAGAAGAGCTAGAACTAAGACCAACTCAACTCATTATCCATCCTATATAAAAATACTAAATGAAGAAATTGCTAGTTTTAATGATGATTTGAGAAGTTCTTGGTCTCTATATACAATGCTATGTCTGTATGACACTAAGCAGAAAATGGGAAAATATCTGGAAAAATAGATGAGAGCTGACAGAAAGAAAATCTTGGTTTTGTTAATGTACGGGTGAAAAATGAGTATTTAATGCAGTTATTATTTTTGTTTCTAAAAAACTATATCCCTTCGTTCCATATACATTTTGATATTTATCTTCTTAATTTGTTCATTTCAGAGAAATTGTGTTGCAAAAGATTTTGACATTAAAAGGGAAGCTGGAAGGGTCTCCTATCAAGTTGTTCAAAAGGAATATAGGACTAATGTTTCAGAAAACTACCTTGAGATCCATCTCTTCTGGGCTGGAAAAGGGACATGCTGCATTCCAGCTCAAGGCACTTATGGATCTCTAATTTCAGCAGTAAGTGCCACCTTAGGTAATATTTTGTGAAATAGTTAGGCAGTTCATAAAATTTATTTTCTACTATATTAAAAACGCACAATCTTGTAATTGTCTACTTATGTGCTATTGTATAGACTTAATATCCACGATTAGTAACCAACCTTAAACTACTAGGAAGAATAGAACTGGCCTGATTGTGGGACTTATTGTTGGTGTTGGAGTTGTTAGCTTGCTGTCTGTTCTTATGGTTTTCTATGTCATTCAAAGAAGAAAGCAGCATAGAGATGATGATGAAGGTAAAGAAATACTGTAAGTATATATTGTGTATATGTTTGTAGATTATATATGGTGTTACTGTCTTGTACTGCGATCCTCTATCTACAATATTCTAGTGAAAAAGTGTTGTAAATTGGAGATGCAAGTTTTTCTACAGGACAAAATAGAATTCAGGGCAAAATTCTAGTTAAACAAAGCCAATTTCTTTCTCAAACCCTAACCCGGTTAATGTTTAATTTGCATAGCTTTTAGGTATTGATATGAAGACATACATTTTCAGCTATTCTGAGTTGAAGAATGCTACAAATGACTTCAATGTTGGCAACAAGCTTGGCGAGGGGGGTTTTGGATCTGTTTTCAAGGTGAATATTCTAAAAAGGATATAGAGACTGGCAAGGCTTTTCCATAAAAGTATATCATTATCTATCGATTAAATTAAATGTTTTTGCCATTTCTTTTTCTGTTTTCCAATTTTCACCCTTTTCGAAATTTTATTTGTAATTAGGCACTATAACTTACAAATGTGAAAGCTAGTAATGTTTTGCTTGATCATAAGCTTATCCCCTAAATATCTGATTTTGACTTGACTAAATTATATGATGATAAAGAAAGTCCATATAAGCGTCCATGTGATTGGGACAATGTAAGTAAGTATTTACTTGTACTTTTCTTTCCAAGTTAGATGATTTTATATGTATTTTATGTGTTTATGCTTGCATATTTTTGTTTTGATTAAACCTATATTTAATTTCTCCTTGTTAAATGGATATCTTGCACCGAAGTATGCAAAGCAGATGTCTTTTCCTTTAGTGTTGTGGCTTTAGACATAGTGGGAGGCCAAATTCAGATTCTAGCTTGGAAGGAGAGAAAATGTATCTTCTAGAATGGGTATGAATACGGTTAGTTATTATTACTAACTCTGCTGGTTGAGATTGTTAACTTTCCAAATAGTGAACATACTAACCCATATCTATTTTGCTGTTGCAAGCATGTAAGGCATTGAGTTGGAATATGTTAGGCATCGAATTAGAATATGTTGATATAAGAGTAGAAAATAATTGAAGTAGAAAAGAGAAGTAGAGATGTTGTACGAAGGAGTATCTTTGATTTCATTCATATGCTCTTTACATAAAGAGTGTCCAACAAAAAATTAAGTACATCCCTTATTTTTAGGCATGACTGAGATAAATCTGATAACAGAATAAGATAACTCCTACAGACTAGGTCATAGAAAATAGAAATATTCAAATACTAATAATTTTTAAAAAATAAAATCAGGTTCTGCAAATTTTTAGGCATTATCTTCAACAAATCTCCTCCTTGCCTTAATAGCTGCCGACTCCAAGCTTGCTTCTTAAAGCTTGAAATTTGGATTTTGGAAGAGCCTTCGTTAAGACATCAGCATTTTGATTTGATCTTCAGTCTTGCAATAAAACAGCTTAACTTGACCTTCTCTCTACACTTCCCTTAAGAAAAATAACTTGATTTTAAAATGCTTAGTTCTGCCATGAAAAACAGGATTATTTGATATTGAAATAGCTGCTTGGTTGTCAATATAAATCTGTGTTGGCTCATTTTTCTCCATACGTAAATCTACAAGGATATTTCTGAGCCATAGTGCTTAATTTACAGTAACTATTGTTGCCATGTATTCTGCTTCAGCTGTACTTTGAGCTACAATATCTTATTTTTTTAACACCATAAAAACACACCTGAACCAAAACTAAAATAGTAGCCAGTTATGCTCTTCATATCATCAATCGAACCTCCCTAATCATTATCAGAATATCCATGGAGCTTGATATTTTGAGAGTGAGTGTACTTAATGCCATAATCAATTGTTCCCTTGACATATCTAATGATTCTTTTAGCAGCTTGAAGATGCACTTCGCTTGCATAATGCATAAATCTCGAAAGTAAACTTACAGCAAACATAATATTAGGTCTAGTTGCAGTGAGATACATCAAGCATCCAATCAAACTTCTATATTGGCCTTCATCAACTTTATCTACCCCATCATCCTTGCTAAATTTCTCTTTCTGGTTCATTGGAGTAGCACAACTTTTGCAACTCTCCATGTGGAATTTTTTAAGTATTTCTTTTGCATACTTCTTTTGGCATATGAAAATTCCATCATGATCTTGCTTTACTTCCATTCCCAGAAAAAATGACATTAATCCTAGATCTGTCATCTCAAATTCTTTTAACATTTCAGTTTTGAACTCCTTTAGTAGCTTCTCATTATTTCCTGCTACAAAGGGATCATCAACATACATAGAAACTGTGATTAAGCTAGCTTCTGTCTGCTTTACATATAATGTAGCTTCACTTGGACTTTTGATAAATCTAAGGCTTTGAAGATGGTCATCAATTTTGCTGTACCAGGCCCTGAAGGCCTGTCTAAGACCATATAAAGCCTTTTTAAGCTTGTAGACTTTCTCCTCCTGTCCCTTGACTTGAAATCCTTCTAGCTGCTCCACAAATATCTCCTCCTGCAGGTAACCATTTAGAAACACAGATTTCACGTCTAAATGGTAAACTTTCCATGCCTTATGTGTAGCAAAGGCGAGCAATATTTTGATTGTATGAAGACGAGCAACTGGAGCAAATGTTTCTGAAAAATCTACTCCAAACACTTGAGCATATCCTTTCACCACCAATCTGGCCTTGTATTTATTTATAGAACCATCTGCATTAAGTTTAGTTCTATAAACCCATTTGACTCCTATGGGCTACTTGTGTTGAGGCCTTTCAACTAGCTCCCAAGTGTCATTTTTTTCAATCATCTTCAGCTTTTCCTTCATAGCAACTATCCACTTGTCATCTTTCTCAGCTTCTTTGAATTCAGCAGGTTCTAAAATAGCAACATTACTTCTTTCATAAATTTCAGATAAGGGCCTTGTACCTCTTACTAGTATGTTATCTACATCATTATCAAAGCATTCTGAAACCTCTAGAAACTATTTTTTTACTGACTCCTCCCAACTTCATTGTTTATCCTTCATAAATTTGACATCTCTGCTCACAAGAATTTTTCCATTTTGTGGTTGAAAAATTTTGTAAGCTTTGGAAGTACTGTTGTATCCAATGAAGATATTGGTTCAACTTTTTTATCAAACTTGTCTCTCTTAACCTGTGGCACATAAGAAAAACAAATACTGCCAAAAATTTTAAGGTTTTGTAAATCTAGTTTGTAACCAAACCAAGCTTCGAATGGGGTTTTTTTATGTAGCACTCTAGTTGGTAATCTATTCAACAAGAATACTATAGTATTTGCAGCTTTTGCCTAAAGGTTTTTTAGCAACTCCTTTTCATGCAGCATACATCTTGCCATCTCCATAACACTGCGATTTTTTCTCTCACTTACACCATTCTGCTGGGGGGTGTAAGGTATAGTAAGTTGATGCTTAATACCTGCTTCTTCACAAAACCTATTAAAGGTTTCATTTGTGTATTCTTTCCCATTATCTGATTTTATTGTATGTAACCTGCAACCACTATGATTTTCCACCAATGCTTTGTATTTCTAAAATATATTAGCAACCTCAGATTTGGATTTAAAGAAGTAAATCCAACAAAATTTGGTATAATCATCCATAAATGTAATATAGTATTTATTACCATTTAATGATGGTGTGTTCTAAGGTCCTCTAATATCTGTGTGCACCAATTGCAACTTGTATGTTGCTTTCCATGCAGCTTGAGGAAATGGCTTTCTGATTTGTTTGCCATATTAACAAGCCACACAATCAGCAAGCTTGTCTTCAAGCAGTGGCACACCTTTGACTAAGTCATGTCTTTACATATATATAAGCCCAGCATGATGGAAATGCTTGAGCCTTTTATGCCATAATTTAGCATTGCTCACGGTGCTTGATAAAACTAGCTGCTCCTCCTCCATCAAATTTAGAGCATAGCTTTTAGCTCTCATTCTTACTTTGAATATATCTCTGCCTTTGGCATCTTTGATCAAGCACAATTTGTCTTCAAATATGACTTTGAAGCCTTTTTTAACCAGTTGAGCAACACTAAGCAGATTTTGATCAATTTGAGGTACATATAAGACATCAGAGATAAGTTTCAAACCTGTTAAGCTTTCCATAGCTATTGTCTTTTTCCTTCAACTGAGATAAAATCACCATTTCCAATCTTGACTTTAGAAACAGTGGTTTTATCAAGCTTTTGAAAAAGACTTTTGTCATTTATCATATGGTTTGTGTAGCCACTGTCTATCAACCAACAATCACTAGAGCTGTTACTTGTAATAAAGCAAGTTGCCATAAAAAGTTGATCATCTAGTTGCTCCTCTTTAGATACTTTTGCTGCTTCAGGTTTGAACTTGCAAATCCTCTCCACATGCCTTGTATTACCACACTTGCTACATTTGGCATCAGGCCTCCACCAACATTTTATTTGAGGGTGGTTTGTTTTTTTGTAGTATGGGCAAGCTGGAAAAGTCTGATCCTTCTGCTTGCTCGTGCTTGGTTTTTTATTCTTCTTGTCTTTGTCTCCTTCTTCATTTTGTACTTTTGTATGAAAGGCACCTTGTACTGTCTCTTCTTGTCTCATCTTTCTTCTTTACTCTTGTGCCTGTAAAGCATTTACTAACTCCCCCAAGGAGATGGTTGACAAATCTCTGGATTCTTCTAATGAAGATATCTTAGATTCATATTTTTCAGGTATAGTAACAAGAATTTTTTGCACAATTCTTTCATCAGAAAAATCCTTGCTAAGAAGACATACCTTATTAACGATGCTTAGCAATCTGTTAACATAGCCTTTGATGTTTTCTATCTCCTTCATGCTTTGTATCTTGAATTCCCTGATCAAGTTGAGCACCTGCATGCCTTTGGTTCTGTCACTGCCTTGATATTCAGATTTGAGATAATCCTAAATTTCCTTAGTAGACTGCAAATTCATAATTCGTGTGAATATCACACTTGACATAGCTAAGAAGAGGAAAGCTTTGGCCTTAGACTTCTTTATCTTCCTCTCCTTGTGATTCTTCAACTAAGCCATTGTAGGGTTCTTAGGCAATGGAAATACTTCATAGTATTCTTCTACAGCCTCCTAAAGATCCAAAGCTTCAAGATGAACAATCATCCTGATAGCCCATGCTTCATAGTTATCACCATAAAAAACTAGTGGTGCAACTGTTGTAGATGGCATGTCAAATTCCATTATGGGTTCTCTCAACTCACAGATCCCTCAAGAAAAAAATAGCTCTTGATACCAATTTGTTGATATAAGAGTAGAAAATAATTGAAGTAGAAAAGAAAAGTAGAGATGTTGTACGAAGGAGTATCTTTGATTTCATTCATATGCTCTTTAAATAAAGAGTGTCCAATAGAAAATCAAGTACATCCCTTATTTTTAGGCATGACTGAGATAAATATGATAACAGAATCAGATAACTCCTACAGACTAGGTCATAGAAAATAGAAATATTCAAATATTGATAATTTTTAAAAATAAAATCAAGTTCTGTAGATTTTTAGGCATTATTTTCGATAGAATCATTTTGCATTCTTCCCTGGCCTTCTTAGGAATTTTTTTTTTTTAAAAAAAAGGATGTCATTTTGATTTTTCTTGTGTTTAAGATATGCATGAGTCTCTTACCACATCATTAATAATTTTGGAATTGTACAGCTGTTATTTTTCTTGTTTATCTAATCACATCACAAATTGATTACCAAAATCTTGTTCCCATCTCCATTTTTCTATTTCAAGCAATGGTAGGGGACTAAAGTTTCACTTAGAAGTCATTTAGTCATTAAACGAGGTCACAAGGTATCTTGTTTTGATTTATACTATTACATCGTGTAATACTACAGTGAAACTGTTCTCAACTTCTCCCACCAATTCAGTGCTCTCACACTATCTGATCTTTATCTGGCAAGTGTATATAGAGTGGTAGTTCCCATGTTGTTGTTGAAATTGTCTGAAATAAATGTTTCTCTCGACACAATATAGGATAATGTGTCACAAAAAAGGGGAAAAAAAGGCCAATGTCAAACTTTTTTGCTATCTTGGCCTCCGAAGGAAAATTTTGTGAGCATCAGACATTAGTTTTCCTTTGAACTTGTTTAAAAGTTCTTATGCTATTTAGGTAACAGGTGACTATTGTTATTGCTATGAAACCTTTAAGTGAATTACATTATTTTTTAGCATTTGAAATTAATTTCGTTGTTTCTGGTTTGTTGTTCTTAGGCTTGGCATCTGCATGAGAACAACCGTGTGGTGGAACTGGTAGATCCTAGGCTATCCGAATTCAGCGAGGAAGAAGTCAAACGAATCGTAGGGATTTCTCTTCTTTGCACCCAAACATCACCTATGTTAAAGCCATCAATGTCCCGTGTGGTGCCAATGTTTTCTGGAGATATTGAAGTGAGCACTGTAACATCAAGGCCTGGATACTTGACTGACTGGAAATTTGACGATGCGAGTCATTTAAGCAGCTTGATGACAGGCATTGCAACTAAAGGATCAGATACAAGTTATTATGGGTCATCAGCAGGTACCAGCATTGTGGGTGGCGTAGAGCATTCACCGCTACATCCTTTGATTAAAATCTTTTCTTTCTTTTTTTGATGATTTCTTTTTTTTATTATTATTATTTGAAATGTTTAAGTGCGGCACCGATTCTTCATGATCAATCTATTTACTTTCCTTTGGTACAATCAAGTATCCATTCCAAATTCTACTATTATTATTATTTTAAATGAAGCAGCTGCGTTATTGAGTGAAAAAAATATAGAAGAATGAACGAAATAGAACAAAATCAATTTGTGCATTCAAAATCAATTAGACAAATCTGTCCCTTGATGAACTAAATATGGAAGTTAATCATGCTTTTTACATATGATGGAGAAGAAGAAGAAATTAGTATGATTTTTGTTAGTGGACAATAGAAATGCTGTTTACATATGATGGAGACGAAGGAAAAGAAATTAATAGGATCTCTGTTAATAGACGATAGAAATTGATTCTTTTGTGCAGTAAATCTTAATATAGCTTTAAATTATGATTCTAGTTTGAAAAAAAAAAAAAATTTGTCAGACTTATATGAAATTTATATAATTCTTTTCTACATATCCTAACCATATCTCATATTCTAAATTTTTAAAAATCACCGTATTCATGTATCTGTATCATGTCGTATTTGATATCTACAGTATACTCGTATCCGTATCGTGTCATATTTGATATCTACATCATAACCGTGCTTCAAGGTTATTGTATCATAGAGATTGCTTGAATTGTAATGTAAATAACTGTACAAGGCTGCATGCACTGTACCTAGTCCAAATTCAGCACATGATGATTGTGGTTGGTTTGTCATCTTGGGGTTTTGATTTGGGTAAAAAAGACTAGGCAATTTTGCAAAGGAATCGGGAATCTGTTTTTGTAATGTTTTAATGCGGGTTTTGTTATCGGGTTTTCTGTAGTTTTTGTCCTTTCGATTCCTCCTCCTCCTCCTCCTTTTAGTGGTAGTGGAGAGTAGTTTTAAATTAATACTAAAAATTCAATACTACTTGCACATAAATGCTATCAAACATAGTATTTTTTTAATTTGACAATTTGATTCCTTCAAAAACAACTGATTTTCTCCGAAAAAAAATAATTTTTTATTGGATTAGACTATTAAGTAAAAAAAATAACACAATTAACAATATTTGAATTAGAGCAATATTGAGTTTTCAATATTAATATGGTAGTAGAATTTTTTTTAATAAGAGTGATAGTGTCATGCCAGAAATTATTTTTAATAATATTCCTTAAAAAGTCTAAAGTTGAATTAAATAAAACATAGAAAGTTAATCATTGAAAGATATCAATTTTTGAGTATTAATTAAACATTTTTTAATACCTTCTTAAAAATTTAGAAAGAAAATTTATTTTATAAGAAATTCAACTTTCAAATGAAAATATATTTCTTAACACTTTAATTATTTTCTGATTATGAGATCTATTATTGTTAAAAAATTCTAACATACATAAGCTTGACAGGTATGTTCCATCAAGACAAAGAAGCAGGCTTTGATAAGCAACTGCATTGCAATCCTAAGCTGCCAGGAATAATAAGCACAAACCAGAACAGGGACTGCAAAATTATATACACCCCACCGTTAGAATTATTAAAAAATAGAAAATAAATTGAACCTTTTCCCAAAAGTTTTGGCACTTGATAGTTTCACAGCCTCTTGGATTGAAATATCAAAAGGTTAAATCCTGCCTCCTCCACTCTTCATATTAAAGCAGACTTGTGCTGTTTCATGCTTCAAGTACAAAGGATTATTGTGTAAGGGAGTGTGTTAAAATAATAATAAAATTAATATAGTGATCGTTTAAATACATGGACTCTCTGTATTTTTATGAGTATCACGTTTAATTATTGCATTTGACCTTTAATTAACACATAACTAAGAGTCGCTCATATAAAAAAAAGGTAAAAATTCAAATAAATTTAACCCAAATCAACTCAAATAATAATCATGTGATATCAAACTAAATTGTTTATTAAATGTATTAAAACAAGTTAACCCATATAATTCTTTTAATAATTTCAGTTGATAAAATTTAAATCACAAATTTATTTATCAAATTTAATTACTTATTATTTTTTACTAAAAATATTTTTAACTATTATTTAAATATTTTATCTAGAATTTTTTGTCATCTTATTATAATATAATTTTATCTTTTTATCATATATATATATTATTTATAATTTAGCTATTAATTTTTCTCAAATAATATATTTTCTTAATATTTAAATGAAGTGGCATTCTTATTTATACAAGTTATAGAGGTTGATTTATTCATAATTTCAACCCATATAAATTTAACTTGAATTTATATAAAATATTTATATTCGTATTAAATTATTATATTATATCAAAAATTAACACAATTTCATAGAACCCATAAAAATTCATAAGGACGTACATATTTGGAAGGCCTTCTACTAGATCTACAACTACAATGCACCAAATTTAAACTTGTAAGAAATTTAGTATTTAAAATATTTTTTAAATATTTTAGTATAATATATTTCATGCACCCAGAGTTCTAGAGATTCTTTCTTCCACAGTTTTTAGATTCTATTTTACACGATTAGCTTATTAGCTAAATAATAGTAGATAAGTTGGTTGATACTTGATAATTAAAAATTTATATTTATTATCTGATAAATTAGTTAATCATATTAAAAGTATTTAGTAAAATTAATCATTAAATTAACTAAAAATTATATAATATGAAAATATGTTAACATAAATAGATTTATCAATTAAATTAATTCATATTTATTTTGATATTAAATTATATTAATATAATCAAAGTATTTAAAATAAAAATATAATTACCTAAAATTTAATTAATTATATTTATGACATTACATATCTTAGTTATTTATTTATTATTCAAATAATGATATAATGACATAAAATTTAATTAATTATATTTTATGATATAATATATATTTACTTATTTATTTTTTATTTATATCGAATTAGTGAGGATATATTAATTATTTATTTATATAATTAGAATATAAATTTTCATTTAATTAAATAGAAAGAAGAAAATTCAAAAAAAAATTAAAAAATTACTAACCAATAAATTATCTTATAAAATTTAAATAAGAATTTATAAGCTATTAACTTCTAATGTGTAAAATATCACTAAAAATTAATTTAGAACTTATTAATCAAATTAATAAATTATAAATTAATTTATTTATTATACCAAATATATGCCTAAACCTTCCTCAGAGGGACAAGGTCAATTCCATCATCCAATAAAATTTATTACCACAACAAATAACTAATTTGATAAATTTCCTCAAATCCGCACAGGTTTATTTAGTTAAGTATAATTATGGACGAAATCTTCCGACGGGAGTTCAGGTGAGTCATTGAAAGGCTGTTGTCGAACGGTAAACAGGGCAAATTATGATTATAATTAAAAGGTTTGGTTTGGTATTATTTTGATAAAATTATGAATTTTATAAGCTTTTTTTTATAAAATTCATAATTTTTCATAATAATATAAGTTATAGAAGATAACTGTTTATATAAATTTTACAATTTTTTTTTATAAAATCTTATAAAGTTTTTCATAAATATTACAACATAAATAATAATAATTGCAATACGAAAGTTTTTTTATAAGTTTTATTTAAAAAATTGTAAAATCTTATAAAAATTATAAAATTTTATGAAAAAATTGTATAATTTATAGAAAAATTATAAAAATTGCATAGATACTTTCTATTTAAAGATAGTATCAAAGAATGACATATAATTAAAAAATAATTATGAATTATTGCATAATTTTTACTTAAAAAATAAATCTGTCACACATCATAGTTGGCAAACCATGATTTGTCCAAGTGCCCGAATTATGGCACCTAGATTTTATGAAAGACACGGTAATACGCAACACTCGTACAATGGTGCAAATATACAATTGTATTTTGCTGTTAGTATACTTTTTCGGACGTTAATGTATTCGAATAAAATAAAGTAATAAATAATTTTAATTTTATGAAAGATAAGTTATAATTTATTTACCTATTTTATCTTAAAACTGAATTGGTAAGTAAAGTTAAGGAGAATATTAAGGATAATATTTAATAATAATAATAAATAAAATATAAATAAGAATATTTTTTTAAAATAATACTTAAAAATTTTTAAAAAATGGAGAAAGTATTATTGTGTAGCATGTTATGAAAAATTATTAATATGATGTGTAACCATGTTTAACAATATATCAATATATTATTATATTAGTAGTGTGACATAAATTTCCCAAGAAAATTTTATGATACAATACAAATAATTTTGTTCTATGTCATTCAGTGTAAAAGATCCTGGCCATCACCTATCGTCCACAAAGTCAAAGCCGTTGATTAAAGCTAACCTGGAACTTTAAGTTTTACGCTTTTTTATTTTTTATTTTTTTTTGGGTGTGGGGGGTTCAGATACCCACTTGTACTTTTCAGTGGCATCATTTTATTTTGGAGTTTAGCATTGTAATTTTGAAAACATTTATAATTTTAATGTAGTAGACATTTTAATATTATTTTTTATTTGATAAGTCAAACTTTTTGATATTATGATTGAAAGGGTTAAAAACATTAAAAAGGTCATTTCCTAATTTATCAAATCACAAGAAGTAATAGTCCTAAAACTTTTAATAGTGGAGAAGGACTAAAAATATTGCCCTGACTTTTCTCCATTAAAGTGTCCCCCCCCCTTATTTTTCCTGATTTCTAACTGACATGATTCTTCATCTTCAAACTAAAAAGAAACCATTTATAACAATAAAAATGTAATATAATAAATAAATATATAATTGTTATCATAATAGTATCATTTATATATTCTTTACATATTTCTTTTTTAAACAATAAAAGCAGATGTAACAGAACTTAAATTTTTTAAAAATGCTAAATACTATTTCAATTAATAACTCTAAATACCTTTTTAACGTATTTCATTTGCATACAAACATTGACGGTCTTTAAATTAAACTCATCTCATTTATTTTAATAGATTTTTTATTTATTGTCAATAAAAATTATCTTACATTATCAATAAATAGGATAGATATCATATCATTAAAATGATAAAAATAATTAATTTTCAATCTTGATTTAATCCATTATTTATACAAAATTATAGTACACCATCATCCATTATTATTATAATATTAAAATATCATTCAAACTTTTATATTATTGGTAAAAATTCTCTCATTATTAATTTTCTAATAACGTGTTGTATAATAGTGCTTAAACAAATTGAAACTCATTAATTTTTACCATTCATAAAAAATTATAACAATTGGATGGTATAAGATCGTAAAGTAAACCATCACTATCTTCCGCACGGTGTAACATATTTGCCGCGGGACCGGTCAGATTCCTTTTGAATGTAAAAATGAAACACATGTCCCTCATTGATATGTTTAAATGCTATTATATAGTATACAACTATATGTAATTTTCACCATAGAAATCTCTGCATAAACATAGGAGTAAAATATAAATAGCCCCTTAAAGTATAAGCTAATATCACATAACGTCTTAAAGTTTCAAAATATATAAAGAATCTCATGAAATTTTTAAAAAATTAAAAATAAAATTTTAATTGAGAGAAATAGGAAAAGAAAGAGATAATTTTTAAGAGTAATATTTAAAATTTTTCTGCCTATGTTTTTAGTATAGTAAAGTTAGAGAAGTCATTAAAAAATTAAAAAAATGAGGTCTATTCAGTTATATTTTTATTTTTATTTTTATATTTTTAAATATTACTCTTAAAAATTATTTTTAAAAATTATTTTTTTATTTTCAAAAACTAAATTCAGATTTAATGAAAATAAAGAGTAGATGACATTTGGTGAAATAAATAAGAAAAATTTTATTTAATTATAAAGATATCATTAAGAATAAAAGAACAAAATAAAGAAAATATTTAAAATTTATTTTTATTTTTCCATTTTTAAGTTATACATTTGAAGTTATAGTTTGAAAAAAATGAAAACAACTTGTCAAACAAGAACTTTTATTTTTGAAAAACATAAAATTGTTTTTAAAAATAATAAATAAACAAAACCACATATTTTACCTCGCTAAATGTAGTTAAGTCAAATTTCAACAATAATTTACTTAAAATGTTTGTCTTCAATTATATCATAAATGCATTATGAAATCAATGTTGTTGTTAGTAATTTATTTCAGAAGAAATTTTTTCATAAATAGGTTAAATTTATATTAAAAACAATTAGAAATAGTTGTAAATGACTCACATGCCTTTTTTTATAAGTTATGTTAGAATTTTTTTTGTTTGGAATTATATCATAATTTATAAACAAAAATTAATATTAATACGTTTGACCTAATTAGTGACTTAAAGTTATGAGCTTTTGGTTAAAACTCAAACTTAGCCAAGATAACCTAATTAGTGACTTAAAGTTATGAGCTTTTGGTTAAAACTCAAACTTAGCCTAGATAAATGGGTGTCGATTATATGATAGGTAGAATCTAAAACCTAGCCAGCCTAATAAATAGATCCATACCCTAAATGTAGTTAAGTCAAATTTTAGCAACAATTTACTTAAAATGCTTGCATTCAATTTTATCATAAATGCATTACGAAATCAATGTCATTATTAGTAATTTATTTTGGAAGAAACTCTTTCGTAAATAAGTTAAATTTACATTAAAAATAATTAGAAACAGTTATGGGTGACTCACATGCCTTTTTTTTTAAGTTATGTTAGAATTTTTTTTGTTTTGAATTATACTATAATTTATAAACAAAAATTAATATTAATATGTTTGACCTAATTAGTGACTTAAAGTTATGAGTTTTTGGTTAAAACTCAAACTTAACCTAGATAAATGGGTGTAGATTTTATGATAGGTAGAATCTAAAACCTAACTAATCTAATAAATAAATCTGTACCTCTCTAATCTAAAACATAAACTCTGTTTATTCCATTAAAAGTAGTAAAAAGGAAATTGCTCTCTTAAAGCAAAAGTGCAAGGTTAGGCAAAAAAAAGTATTCCCATTTATGCTTGTTTGGGTGTTTGTGTTTTCAAGAGAATTTTCTAGAAATTAAAATTATCCATGACTTGGAGATGACTTAATTTATATTAAGATATTGTAAAAAAGGGAAAGTAATGGATGTAATATCTGAGTCACGTATGATCTAGTTTTAAATCTATCTTTTCTACTTATATTCATTCATTTCTTTTCATCCTATTCATAAATTATACCATAATTTATAACTGATGATATAAGAAAATATAAAAATTTTAAAATTTATTTAATAATTGGTATCACAGCTAAATCAATTATGATTCATGTTTAATTTATTGAAGCAAATTTATGTGAATTATAGATTAGCTTATGAGTTATCTTTATTCATCTCTCTACTAATGTGATTTCTCTACCTTCACATATACATGTACTGATAAATGTACATATATATATGTATATGTAGTAGTTATGAACAAATGTTGTTGGTTAATTATAATGTTAAAATTTGGAAATAATATATGCTATTAATTAATTGTGATTTTCATGTTTTTCCTAGTTTTTATTGTGTATATGTCCAATAGCATGAGTTGGTGCTAGAAACTTCTTTTTATATAATATAATGTATGGCTTCTTGCGAATATAAAATAAGTGCAATGATATCAATTAACCCTATTAGTTCAATAGTGCAATAATAGCATATATGGTATTACAAACAAATAGATGGGCATGTGTTAGTATGCATTTCAAAGATGAGTTATGGAAACATAACTTGCGTCAGCCTATGCTATATGGATATGAAGTTTGTGCTGCTTGTAATGGTGTATGAGTGTTTATTTTGCAATGTATACATGAATAATGTGAGCTTCGGCTTTATGTGTAATTCATCATTTTCTGCACATTTCATGCATGATATGTATTATTTTATGCATTTCCGGAAAACATAGGCAAAACGTGCAACAGTTTCTCCAATGATAAGATTTCATAGCAAGCATTAAAATTTTAGTTAAAAATTACTTGTTGAACATTTGGATTTTGACTAATTTTTTTCGAAAGAGGAATGTTTTGAAAATATTGAAATAAATCTTCCAACAAAATCTTAGTTTGTTATATCTTCTTTTTCAAATTAAAAGTATCACAAAATCCTCCATGGAAACATTAGTTTTATTATCAATTTTGAGGAGTTTTGTATTCATTTTGCCCTTACAATTTACATAAAATATGGATTGGGTTAGTTTAGCAATGGGATTTGTAGAAGAGAAGGAATCATTTGAAGATAAAAAAAATCAAAGAAAAATTGTCAAAAAAATTTGGGGATATATTTCCAAACTTTTTTATTTTTGAAATCAAAATAATACATTGACCAAAATAACAAGTGGATCAATAACAAAATTGGATTTGCAAAAGACTGAAGCAAAATTCATGTGAAAAAAAAGGATAAAAATGATAAAAATAAAGTCATGTTGTGAGTCAAGTCAGGCAACTTGATATAGGACCTGACCAAAGGTTGAAGAAGATGAAAAAGGCGAGTTACAAATGGTGGCAGCAATCATACCATTGGCCTCCACTCTTTGAGATGGTAATTATGGGTCTTTTTTTATGAAATTTTTAGTAATAAAAATAATTGTGTTAATTTATGTCTATTTTATTTAAATGTGTATTTGAATTTATTTTGATATGATTTTTTTACCATGTGATTCCTATATTAAATGATACTAAATGTAATTTTTGTAGCAATTTTGGACTCTATTTTGATGATGTAATAAATTTAGATGTTATTATGTGTTAATATAAGAATGACAAATAGCTCATATTATGCTATTACATTTTGTGTAATTGAATACCCACCTATCATAGGATAAATTATATAAAATTTTATTCAATAAAATTTTAAAGTTAAATTATTTCAATATGCATCAAAGAGAGTGTTATATTCATAATGTTAAATGCCCTTGCAGTATTATATTATTAATATCACTTATTGACAATAATATAAATGTAAAATTAAGTATTATATTCCTAGAATTTTTAATCACTTGATCAATATTAGGTTTCAAGAATGTCATATTTGATTCTTGTATTATATTATAAGATCTTAAATACCATTTTGGTATTAGCATTTATAATATAATACTCTATGTAAATGCATAATTAATTTTATAAGAAAAATGTAAGCATGATTAAGGTAAATACATGCATTAACAAGTTAGTGTATTTTTCTCAGCTTATTACTTATGCAATTAGTCATTGTAAATACACTAAATAAGACAAACTATGATAAGTGGTTTGAATGTCTAAATGTATCTAGCAGTCACAAATATGAATATGATAATTATAGAAAAGGAATCTACTATTAATGTGAACTCAAGTGATGAACAAAAGAATAAATGTGTTTGATAGTCATAAAATATATAGCAAGCGAGACCATTAGAGTAAACATTCTTGAATTTGAGAATGTTAAAAAAATTTGTGAATCTATTGCTGAAAAGTTTGTGAAGTTTGATAAAGCGAATAAAGGTTATTATCTTTAACTACTCGAGAAAATGACATATGATGGAATTAGTGGACTATGGAACCACATTTGAGAACTAGTAAGCATTATAACAAGTTAAAGAGTATAAAGGTTAATTTAGGAGATTACTTTTTGATTGAGCATGTACTAGAGTCATTGCCTCCTCAATTTAATGTTTTAAAGACATCGTATAATACCTAAAATTGTGAATAGACCATTATTGAGTTAATATCTATTGTCAGTTAAGTAGAGGAAGATATATAAAAGGAAAAAATTCAAATGGTCAAACTTATTTCTCATGATTCAACTTCAAAGCATGATATAAGAAGGCATTTTAAAAATAACCTTAAGGAATTCATATATAATAAAAAAAAATTTCAAACAAAAGATAATCGCCTTAAGCCTAAAGAAACATAGTTTAAGGAAACTACAAATTTTGCAAGAAACATGGATACAAAAAGGTAGCTTGCTTCAAATACAAAAGATAGATTAAGAAAAAAATGATAGGTTATAAGAAATTTCAGGAAACTAGGTGATAGAAAATTATTGGAGCACAATAAAGATGATTACTTTGCATTTCTATTTATTTTATACTAGGAAAGAAATTATCTTTCATTAAAAGAATTTGATTTTAGTTATTAAGTTTTATCTTAATGAATATTTTATCATTTTGGTAAATAAGATTTATTTTTATTTAGATACATATGTGATTATTTTGGTACATTATTTAATGGATTGTGTTATTTTTTACTCAAATTTTGCTAAATTTGATAATTTAAAAGTCAAAGTGTCAAAATGGGTTGGATTTAATAGACTGACCTTCATAAAATATTTTATATTGCACAAATTTTACTCAAATTTTGCTAAATTTGATAATTTACGTTTTATTTCTACCGATTCTTCTAGTAAGCTTTAGGAAATCAATTATGTTTTAGCATAGCCTTCATCGATAGATAAATGAGTAATCAAAACATATATGGCTAGATTTAATGATAGATGCATTAGAAAAAGTGCAAATCATCATAAACAGGCTAAAAATAGCACAAAATTATCAAAAGTCATATGCAAATAAAAAGAGCAAAGAACTAGAATTCTAAAAGCCAAACATTATCTTTCTAATGGTTCCTCTCATGAAATGAATTGTAACAATTTGGTAAGAAAAGGAAGTTAACACCTTATTTTATTAGACCATTTTAATCTTTAAGTGCATTAAAGCAATTATGTATTGATTATAGCTACCAAATAGCTTACGAGTTATATGTCAAGTATTTTATATGTTTATGCTTTAAAAATATATTCCTAATGTATCCCATGTGATTCAAAATAAGCCATTATAATTAGATCCTAAATTCTTTTATGAAAAGCAACCAATAGGGATATCAAATCATTAGATTCGAAAGTTAAGATTAAAAGAATTACTATTAGTAAAAGTCAAATAGGAAAGGTAAGGAATAGAAGAAGAAACTTAGGAACTTGAGCAAAAAATGTTGCAAAACTACTTGTATCTTTTCAATAAGCATTAAGCTTCCATATGAATGCCAATAAATGTATTAATAAAAATTAGTAGTATAGTTAGTTATTTTAGAGTTCAGGGAAGAATTTTTTGAAGGAGGGAGAACTATTACACCCTTGAGAAAATAAGAAATATTTAAAAGTATCTTTATATATGAAAATACGTATTTAATTATTATAATTGTTATTGAATTGAAAGTTTATTTGAAAATAATAGAGGTTTGTTGTAAAATAAAAGGTAAAAAGGGAAAGAAAAAATGAAATAATTTGTGGATGGAGAAAATTTAAGAGCTATTTTTCACTTTTGCCTCCTAAATTAACCCTTATTCATTAAAGTACCCTTGCACCCCTCATAACTATAACCATACAACTTTTAGAAACCATTTTCACTTAAAACCCATTCCTTTCTACTATATTATCTCTTCTTCAAGTGGAAAAACAAGATTAAGCCATTGATTTCAAGTAATCATCTATAATTCTAGTGCAAATCAAGGTAATTCCCTTTAATTCCATGGTTTTTGGTGAGTGGTTTATTGATTTTTTACTCTTAATAAAGAATTAGGGGTTAATGAACATTTCTTCATAAATTCTTCATTGGTATTGAATAGGAAAAATTAATCACTCTATTAGTAAGTAAATAATTTACTTAAACCATTTAATTTTTGTTTGATTTTGTGCTATTTAGTTTAAAATGTTCATTATTGGAAATTTGAAGATTTAGAGGTGTAAACTTTGTATATGAAATGAAAGTCATGTTGTTAATGGTTGGAATATGAGTATTGATGTTAGTATAATAATGAATTAGGGGTTTATATTGGTGAATGTGATTGAATTGGAAGAAATTGACCATATGAATAGTAAAATTGCAAAAAAAGTTTGTAAACCCAACTCATAATTAACTATTATTACCCATTATAGCCTTGAGAATTGTCCTCAAAATTGAAAGACTTATAGTTGACTACTATAATGGATTTCCTCTCAAGGTTTTGTCTCTAAAAGCAAATAGTCAATTATTGTAATGAACTACTTCTAATTTGGAAATAGATAATTAAATAATGTTATGGACTATTTCCAAAGGTTTTGCTTCCAAAAGCATATAATTAATTACTATAGTTGATTATAGTCTTGAAAATTATTCTCAAAAGGCCTATAATCAACTATTATAGTGGGTTATCATTATATTATTTCTAATCTTGAAAATCTTATACAATTGTGTGACATAATAAGGTTATATGGTTTATATAATAACATAACTAGTTTATAAATACATATATGTATGATTTTGTTCCTAAAAAACCAAAGTAAGATGTAATTGTGATATGAAAGGATAAGATAGGCCTTCAAGAAATAAGGATATGTTTATGAAGGATAAGGATGACTGAGAGTAATAAAGAGATTTAAATATTTTCTATTTTATTTATTCATTATTAATGTTTATATTGCTAACTAAGTGAATGCTTATATGAAAGAAGAATAATCCACATAAAAAGGATGTAGTAGCACCCATCTAATTATACATTTATACACGTATTGTTAAGTAGATTGTTTACTTACTAAATTTTAAATTCACTTTTTAAATTGTTTACTTTTTCAAATATAACTGTAGAAGCTCCTCTTCCACAAGCACCATAGAAGTGAATTCTCCAAGGCATATTTTGTGAAAGGTAGCCATAATTGCTTTTGTTATTGTAAATAGGAATACCTTTTTAGGCTTTGTAAGGCATAGTTGAATGTGAAATAGTAAGATATTTGATTGTAAATATTTTGGTATTATTTATAAAATATAAATTGCATATTAAAAGTTATTGTGATAATATCAAGTTTTAGTACCTAGTTAGACTAGTAGAAATTAGGTATCAAGTTTTATATTGGTTACAACCTAGGAGGGTCATGACATCCTCACCTAACAAATCATTTCCTTTATAAGGTATTTAAACTATGCGAGCCACTATCTCTTAAATATATAGTAACTTAACTCAGCATGCTCATGTTTCATTTAAAAGATGACTTATGTCATTACTAGAGGTCTAATTAATTATAATACTTAGACATCCCACTGCTAATATAAAAATAAGATTGTCTAAGCAAATTCATACACAAGCAAGATATATTCAATAGATTTTCTCAAGACATGCAAAATAAGAATAGCTATCCAATTCCTTTACTTAATCAAACTATCAATTTAACGTCTTTATGCCAATTTGAACAAAATAGATACCTAAAGTAAAGGTTTTTAATAATTGAAGAATGATAATAAACTCAAGTCTAGAAAAATACTTACTCTAATTATCCTTGATTGCCTGCAAGTAAAAGTGAGCCATTAAAAGTTATGGCATATACAAGCACCAACTACCCTATTTATGCCTTTTAATAGTTGTTAACCTACTATCATGGACTTGGCCTCTCAAATTTCTAACCTAAATAATTGAAGACCTCTAAATCATGCTTTCAATTAAAATGTTTTCTTATGCCCTAAACAATGCTCTAATGTCAATTTTGTCATAACCTATCTTAGGGCATGTGAACGACGTAGTGAATCACTATGATGATGGCCTAATAACCTTTCCTAAATCTAAAATGGTGTTTCATATGCAATCATGCCTTCCTTTCAAAAGATTATATGGTTTTTAAAATCAATTATGAAATGTATTGATAATCTATAATGTAAGACTATTCCAACTATCCTAATGCTTACCTTGGTACCAAAATCCTCTAATAGGCCTATTTACAAACCATCTAATGATAGTTAGATACTTAAGGGGAAAAATTCCCAAAGAAATAAAAAGAATGAGTTTTATTTTTCAAATTGTTAAGTAAATCAAATTATCTAAAAAGAACAAAAGGAACTAAAGATTAAGCTAACATAAAAAAGGAAAAATAAATTTAATAAAGTCTAAAAAAGGTTATAAATCTTACTAAAGCAAAATAGAATTCTTCCCTCCTTGTAATTGAATCGAGGGAATTTAAGATGAATAAATTATATATCTTTATATATAGAGGTACTGTTGATTCTCATATATATTATCAAAGTTAAATCAAAATCATACTTTGCATTTCTCTGACACTTAAACATAACATTCAATATTAATACACAAAAAAAGGGCAAGTGATTTATCTTGACCGATATCAACCCTGACTTATGCAGAGCTACCCTTAAAAGTAATACTTGTTTCAATAATCAAATGAAAAATCTCTATCATAGGAAATTATAAACAATCAAATCACAAAAAATAATAATCCTCTTTTTAACTCTCTTTATCCTTATCCCTTACAATCTCAACCTTATGCTTTCAAGATTAACCTTATCCTCTTAAAAATGGGCACATAGATTTAGTGTATAACTCATAATACAAGTATTAATACCCCAATATCATCATTCTCAATTATTTCACAATCCACAATATAACAATGACATATTAGCTAACGTTTCAATTCTATATTCATTATATTAGCATTTATATTTGTATACACACACACACACACACACACACACACAAGCAAAGCTATAAATGGTTTTTAAATTTGAAAAAAACTTAGAATCCATATTTCAAGGTCTTATAGTAAAATAAAACTAAATCACATAACTTTTTCCCTTTATAAGCATAGGTATATTTACTCGCTCATTTTACTCACTATTATTCATATTGATACTATCCATCCTTATCTTAAATGGACAAAAAGGTATAATACTTTTTGATTCCATAAGATGTATAATGATGCAAGGAAATAAGGCAATAATTGATTATTTACTTAACTATAAATGTCTAGAGGAGAATTTTGTTATTTATAATCATCTATATAGTTAATTATGAAGGTTTAAAAAGCAACTCTACCAAATATAATTAACTATATATTCAATTATATCTATTTAAAGAGCAATCTTGATGGGTATAGTTAACTATATTAACTTAAAGAGCAATTTTATTAAATATAGTTAACTATATAATTAATTATAGCTTCACAATATGCAGATTTTTCTATTAAATTGTTATTCATCTGGCACAAATAATCCTTAAATCTCATTCTTAACATATAACATCATAACTAAATTATTAAAACTCATAATAGCTACTTCCAAACACTAAGATCCATCATTAAAACTTCAAATCCAAGACTAAAAACACTAATTTCATATAAATTCCTTAAAAGCCTATAAAAGCCAAATATAAGTAGTTTTGAAATTTAAATTAAGATTTAAGTAGAATGTTACTTACAACTATTGAAAAAGAAGCTTCAAGTGTCAAATAAGATGAGTGAAGTCTCTAAACATTAAACAAAGAGTTTTAATAAGTTTTCTTTTAACAAAGTTTCCAACACATTTATTTCAAATGTCTCCTATAACATTTATTTAAGAAATTTACCATTTTCCTCTTTTTAAACTCTTAAAGTTTGTAATAAGTTAATAAAATCATAATAAAAATTTTAAAATTCTAAAGGCATGACAATTATATTCAATCAGGGGTTAAAATAACCTTCCTAAATGATGACTTGTTTGAAATAATATATATAGACTAACTAGATAGCTTCCAAAAGATGGATAAGGAATACTTTTAATGCTATTTAAAGAAGTCTATATATGGCTTGAAGCAAGCATCTAAATAGTTTTATCTTAAGTTTAATGAGATTGTAACCTTTTTCAGAACTAAGAAGAATAATACAAATTAATATGTAATAATGAGTACATTGATAACATTCTTCTTGTTAATAATGATGCGGACATGTTAATTAAGAAAAAAGTAGATACTATTAAAGCAATTTGAAAAAAAAAAGTCCTAGCGAATACCTTCTTTATTTTAAGCATTAAGACTCATTGTAATAACTTCTAAGGGTGCTTAGCTTATTTCAATAATTTACATTGAAAAGTATCTAAAAGATTCAATATGTCAATGTACTCTCATACTTTTCATTAATTCAAAGATGTAAGATTTTCTTTAAAGGTCCATGTCTTCAAAATGATAAAGAAAGAGAAAAGAAATACTTCATATGCATCGTTTGTATGTAACTTGATATGTATTCAAGTGTGTACACGTCCTGTCATTACTTATGCTACGGGTGTACTAAAAAAATATTGAGTGATCTTGGTTAAAGTCATTAGACTACCATTAAAGGTGTAATAAGGTACTTATGAGTATGGAAAATCACATGTTAACCTACAAGAGATTGGAAATTTTCACAATTAGAAGCTACTTAGACTTAGATTTTGTTAGTTATCTAAATGATCATAAATCCATATCTAGATTCCTCTGTATAATAGGAGAAAAACTTATGTTATGAAAAATTTTAAGTAGTCAATTGTAACAACCTCCACTATAAAAGTAAAGTATGCTGCGTGATATAAATATGCTTGTAAAGCTATACAATTAAGGAATTTTATTGTTAGCTTCATTCTTAACCATTTGCCACAATAATATTAGTGTTGTGGTCTTCTTTTTTAACAATAAAAGTTCTTCTCATATAAAGCATTTCAATGCAAAGTATCAATTTGTAAGAAAGAAGATATATAAGCATGTTACATGCATATATTAAGCATATCTTCATGAATTTTATGCTCACAAATTCAATAACAAAAAATTTTAGCAGCTGGAATAAATCATGATCATGCAAATAATACAGATTTATGTAAGCCTTTTGATGTTTTAAGTTAGTAGAAGTCTTAACGTAATTATTTTGAGCTTATTGTTTATCTTGAGATATGTTTGAAATATTCATGATGTTACATATATTTTATGTACATTTTTAGTTAAGACATACTATTAAAAATATTTCAACCCTATCTTGTTATTATATTGAGGATATTAATTCTCATTTGGCATTTTTGGTGGATATTAGAACTATTATATGAAGATTTACATATAGTCATGTTTAAAGTTATATAAATCTTTTTATGTACATTTTAACTTAATATCCTCTTGGATATTAATTATTTTGATCATTGAGGTGTAGGCATGTAATATGTTTGATATTAATATCCTTTTTGGATATAATATTCTATATTGTTAGGTACTTATGATCTCAATTTAGACTTATGAGTATAATAATACCATTTTGATGTTGATATTAATTTAAAGTTATCACTTTTTATAAATTATATGGGTTCAAATGGGAGATGATTGAAATTTTTTATTTTAGATTATACTATAATTTATAGATGAAAATTAACATCAATATATATTGATGCAATTAATGACTTAAAGTTGTAGGTTTTTTGCTAATACTTAGACCTAACCTACATGAATAGGTGTGGACACTATGATAGATAAGATCTATAACCAAACTATCTTTAACTTAAAACATAGTTTGTGTTTGTTCCATCAAAAGTAATAAAAAAGAAATTGCTTTCTCAAAACATAAGTATAAGGTTAAATAAAAGGAGTGTTCTTATTTATTGTTTCTATGTTTGTATTTTTAAAAGTATCTTGTTTACATTTGTTTCTATGTTTGTATTTTTAGGAGAATTTTTTGGGAATTAAAGTTGTTCATAATTTAGAGAGACTTGATTTATATCAAGAGATTACAAAAAAGCAAAGTGATAGATGCAATATTTGAGCCAAGTTTGATCTAATTTTAAATCTCTCTCTTCTACTCATATTTATTTATTTCTTTTCATCTGCTCATAAATTATACCATAATTCAAGACTAATGATCTAAAAAGAAAAGAAAATTGTAAAATCTATTTAATTGAATTATCTATTTTTTTAGTTTTTTTTTAATTTTAGAGGATTATTTATAGGTTTTAGAATTTTAAGAGAATTATGTGACATCAATTCATATTTTAGGGAAATTATTTATATAGTTAATTCTATCATGTATTAATTGAAACTGTTGGATAAATATTAGAGGAATATTGGATCAGATTCATACATACCAAATTCTGAAAGTACGTAGCGGAAATATTCAAGATCTTGTATGTATTTGTTTTTACTGGTCGAATTGTTAATCACTTCGGAAAAAATAACTTGTTCACGAACTAAATCTTCCTTTTGTATGCAGAGAGAAAAGAGAGAGAATTTGTAAGAAGTTATGAGGAAAATGATTTCTGACCAACCCATTTTCTTCCTTCATCTGCCTATTTATAGGCGTTTATTGGGTCAGGGTATGGATCGAGTTATGGACCCATTTTAGGCGACCCGAATCCATGATCCAACAGAAACTCAATGCATAGATGAACTGAGTAAGTGGCAATATGTTGTTCATTAGATTTGTACTTCTTGAGACTGGTATGTAATGTTTAACTTGTTTATCTCCTACGTATAAGTTATTATGATTTTATCCCAAAATTATTAAGATAATGGAAAAGTGCCCCATTGAAAGTTAAGGTAGGGTATTGGAAATGATAATAGGCTATTTCCACAAATAAAAATTTCGGCATCATTTATTTAATTATAATGACTTTATATATATAATATTCTTTTGACATCTAATAAAGTAATGTATAATTTAATTTAATTTAATGTTAATCAACATTATAAATTGCTTTAATATTTTATTTATTAATTACATGTGCCATGATTGCATTTAAAGTAATGTACAATTTAATGGAATGATTTCAATGAAAATTAATGTAATATAATTTGGTATAGTTGAGTATTATATACATTACTTTGATTTAAAATCTTATGATCATGTGTGAGTTAATATAGCTTATTAATGTTGACTAATATTATTTATATCTGGTATGGTGATAATAAATGAAGGAATTTAATTATCTGTATTACTATATAAATGGGATTACTCTCTTTGATGTCCACTTTTTGTTTTTCCAAAACACCAAATATAACATATATTATTTTTGAATATAACATGAGTAAACAATAATTTGCAACCGCAATCATTGTAAAGTAATTATACACTAAATAAAATTATTTCTTAAAAAATATTATTTTCATTTAAACTCATAATCTCTAGAATAAAATACTAATACAATGCTACTTCGCTAACTAATTTGATAATAATTCTATGAATATAAAGGATATTGGGGTAGTTGGATTCCACTTTTTTCTTTCCAAAAAAAGTCAATATTCATTTAATTCAAACTTGATAAAACGAAGACAACTTTCTAATATCAAATTTATTTAAAAAAGTTGTTAAATAATTATTTTTATTTTAAGTTTGTAACTTTTCATAATTATTTCTTATCTATTTTAATCGATTCTTTTCTTTCTCATATTTATTTCAAATAGTACTTAAAAAAATCTCGTTATTCTAATATTGTAATGCTCAACAATTATTTTTTATTTGTCGATTTCTTTCTTTCTCCCTCTCATTCATTTCAAATAATAATTAAAAATTATCTTTATTTTGATTTTATAACTTCCTACAATTATCTTTTTTTCTATTTTAACTTTTTCTTCTTTCTTTCCTTTAAGATACATTGAAGTCAAAAATCAAATTCTCTATTTCTCTTAACGTGATCTTCTATTTTTTTTTTCATTTGCATGAACTGTTACTTGTTCCTTCAATATGTTTTCTTTCCCTCTTTCAACATGCATAAACTCTTAGTGAGGGATTTGAGTTCTCTAATAAAGTGATTATATATTTCTTTTTCGAATGAAATAGAAATAAATTGTATCAATTCTTAATTTTTTATTGATAATTGTATAAAGGTACAAAAATAGCCAGATCATATAAAGTATTAATTTAGTACCTTTCAAATTATTTAATTTATTTATTATTGTTTATATGATTTTTGTTCAAATTTATGTATATTAATGTTTTTACTTTTCATAAATTGAAATTGTTGAACATTGAGAATTAATACAAATATGATTTTAAAATTAATTTGTTAAGTTCTTTGAATTAAGAGATTAAAATGACTTAAAAATGAGAAAATTTTAATATTATATTTGAGAAAAAAATAGGATAGTCTGTAAGCTTCACAAAACACTTATGTTCAAATTTAAATTGTAAAGATTGGGTCTTAGTATCCTTTACAAATCAATTTATTTATATAGTCTGATGAATCAGAGGTCCATGATCGGTCAAACATAAATTCTCCTGGAAACACATGTAAGGAATAATGAGAATATGATAATTAAATTATAAGAAAAAGATAGATAAAGCCTTAGGGAATCACATGTAAAGATTATTATATTCTAGAACCAAAGTATTCATTTCTATTTAGTTGATACTTAATTATATAAAAATTTAAATTTTGCATTCTTTAAATTTATATCAACCTTACCATATGACGATACTTAAAAGTTACCAATAAATTTTGCATGGAGTAACTTAAACGGAACTAATTTGTATCATTTGTAAGGAATTTTAATAAGAACTAATTTGTAATAAGACAGCATATTTAATCCTATATGTTGCTTTTTTAGAAAAAATTTGATACAAATAATAATTATATCTAATAATTAATAATTAGTAATAGTAATTAAAATTTTAAACTTTTTTTTTTCAAAAAATCATTGAGTCCGAGTAAACTGGTGTTCATAACAATGATTGACATTAGCATGCACCTAATTTGAGAATTGTTCTTGACGGTTCCTTGACTTGATTAACCTCCTTATTAGTTATATGTCTTGGGACGTGTTAGTGTAGGTGCTTGCACATTACAAGGGAATATATCCCCTCATGTTCCTAAAAACAAGAGGGGCTCTTGTTCTTGCCGTCGTGGCTGTTTGTGTCATCCAACGGCCACCAACGTGTCACATCACCCAACCTTATATATATTTTTTAATTTCATATTAGCAATAATGACATTTCTCGCATTTTCTTCATTCTCATCCTACAGCCCCTTGTTTCTTCTTCCTTAAATTATGTTTTTCGTCTTCTTCCTCAACTTGCATTCCTCAATCACTATTATGTCTCTACATTGCCATTAATTCTCACCAGCATTAATCCTTCTCCTCACCAACGTTAATCCTTCTCTTCATCGGTGTGAAATATGATTCTATGTCTTGTTTCAATTTATTAGACAAGTTTTCCCACCGAGTTTGCATTTGTTTCCCTTCAAATTGTTCTCGCAACTAGGCAACAGTTAAGGGCTTCTTCATTTAAAAGACATATGGCCAGTAGGAAGAGAAACTAGGATGGTGTACTAACCCACATCTACCTCCATGTACTGTGTATGTAACTGTTGATAGTATTAATTATTTTGTTCATTTATTTGGTCCAACATGCTCTGATAATCATATGGATGCAAATTTGTTGAGATTATGGCTCCAGTGTTTTCACAAGATGCATGGCGCTGTGTGTGGCATATGATTCAGGTATGGATGGTTACATTACTAATTATCCAGTTGTTTGCTTCTTTTTGAATCAGTTTGTTGTCTCTCATTGTAAAAATAAAATTTTACCATTCTTGGTGATTACAGAATGACTTGGTATATGGGTGGGGCCTTGTTTTTGCCCTTAAAAAATGTGTTAAGGTAAGTCCCTTCTATCTTTAGTTCATTTCATCTGATTTTTGGTTGTTCACTATATATATACAACCTCTCTTTATGTGTATGATATAGCCTACCCATAAGAAGATAGGAGTTGTTGATTCTCAGTGGATTGTGCACCAAGGTGTTCCCTCGCTAGGCAATCAAGTGATTTTTTTTTGCCAATCTATATTTATATTAGCCTTTGATTATGATAATAACAATCTCATATCTCCCCTGCTTGAAAGAAAAGGCAGAAATAGAAAGGGTGTTAATTAATCTTACTGCACTTTTATAGGGAGAAATGCAAATTAGGTAAGTGCCAGGACAAAGGGTATGTTAAATGAAATTGTTTTATCATATGAAATCGAAATATTTGTATGTGTATGGTGATAATGGCTTGTGGTGGGCAGGTGAGGGAGAGGTGTAGAAAGGAATGGGCTATGTTTCAAAGTTACATTTGTTATTTCTAGGTTAATAAAAAATGGGCGCAATTTGATTATTTTTTCACTGAAGCTGAACAGTGTCCAGAAACAAGACAGAGCATTTCATCATTACCCCACAAGATGAGTAATATAACATAGTTATAATGCATTTAATACTGAATATCAAGGAATAGGCTAAAAACCTCAGAGACACGACATCAATGCAACACCACATCTCCATCCTTTTATTATCATAAAATAACACCAAAGAAGGAATTTAAACTTCAAAGCCAAAAAGTGCTCCTTAGAAAGCATATTCAGGTGTCCACATGTTCTGATTTCTAATTGTATGAAGCTGGAGAGTGCTCCTTCTATATCTCATTCCTCCAGCTCCTCTAGCTTTCATATTTTAAAGATACATAGCTGAGAAAGGTTTCTAGACTTACAAAGCATGTTTTTTCCCTTGTAAGCTTCCTAATACAGTCATAAGGATCAAAGATTTACAAGATCTTTCAAAATTTGCATGGGCTCTTGCAATAGTCCAAAATGCAACAAGATGAGCCTAAGGGATTGAATTACAACAATTGTACCTATTTGTGTGAAACTGTCTGTAGGAAGTATTTATAAAAAATGTAAAACTATCAGTAGGAAGTAAAATAACATATTTGTAGGAAATGTGAACTAAGTGACTTGATATTTGAAACAATTGTATTAGTTGGTAGGAATTGTAAAATTGCTCGAAACTGTAAGTTTAAAAAATTGATGTTTTTGATATAAAATTATTTAGTTTAAAATTGCAATTGTTTGCATAGCATAAATGTAAAACTATCTGGCTTAAAATTGTTGTATCTAATTTCAATTGTTGTTGTCTATCTGATTTAAAGTTGCTCTTATTTGCACAAAATGGATATACAAGAAGTGTACATGTACAGTACTTCAAGAACATAAGAAAATAGAGAAAAAATGAGAAAAAAATAAAAGATATATATAGTATTTAAAATGAGGGCTTGAGACAATAATTGCCATTACTCATTCTTAATAAGTTATGAATAGGAAAATTAAAAATCATTACAAGGAGTTAATTGAAATAGCATAAAAACAAGATCTAATAGCATCCTTCAAACAAGATCTTGTTTGTCTACTTACCAACCTTCAATTACAACTAGCCTACAAGAAATCAAAATACTAATCTAAAATGCTCTAAACTCAAATTGAACTAATAAATGACATAAGTCAAAATCCTCCAAACTCTATTGCTTCAAATGATTGCATAAGGAAGTCAAGTGGTGCCTATATTGCAAAATAATATCGATCATAACATTAATACTAATTATTATATAACTATCATGTTATTTTGTAAAATGTAAGTACTTTTACCATCATGAGTCCAGTGAAAGTAAATTCACTTTCATTTGCTTGGGTTGTTGAACATGATATTCCATATGACATATGAGTTTGTGCTTCATTATTCTACAAGTCATATGAAAATATCATGGAGTATGAAAAGATACTACAAAAAAAATTTAAATAATAATCAACACTACATACCATTGATTGCTGATTTTGTAATTGTTTAACACTTAGAGTTGCTCTTTTTCTCTTATGTTGAAACTCAACCTAACTCTTCAATCGCTTGGATCTTTTTATGCCACTTTTCTTCTTGAATCCCTTGACTTGTGATGCAACATTACTAGCCAGTTCTATGTTAGCACTAATATCCTTCTTTACATTTTTTTGCATTAAATGAAGCTCATTTACTTGTTAAACTTAATTGAAGCACAACTTGTTACACCAATGAGAATGTTTCTAGACTTTCGGATGCTTTAACTGCTAATCTTATTAGAATGGGACAAAGTTATATGTACTATTACATGCTATCATGCTTAGGATCTTCCTCAATCTTCTTTCCCGTAATATCATAAATCATACCACTCATCCCTTTCTTTGTCCATCAAATTAATATATACTATTCTGGAAGTGTTTTAATGTCCATCATAAAAAACACCTTCAAAGTATGACAACAAATAATACCAAAAGTCTCAAACTTCCTACAACTACATGAAATTGACTTGTTAGAAAGATCAAATAACACACATCGTTCTCCTTCCCAATCCATCATGCTAACAACATACTCAAACAATGGTGGGACTTTATTTTTGTGTTTAATATATGCGTTGCATGTGAATCATACTCCTGTTAGAATAACTCGAAGATATTAATTGTGTAAATTTCTGCAAGCTGTCACAACATAAGCAAACTTTCCATCTTTAACCTTAGCATTTTTTGCCGTGACTCATATTCCAACTTCAACTCATTGTAACACTTATCCTCTACAACCCTTTCAAAAGAATTGAAGAATTGAATTATGTTCAAGCTTAGTTTCATGCAACTTTTCATGTCAGAATTTATACTTTCACTTAATTGTGTGCTTCGCATACCAAGTAGTAAAATTTTTCTTCATGTGACGAGCAGCCTATTTCTCCTTCATACATTGATTTAAGCCATGCATTTTCATCAACCTTATATTTAGCTACTAACTTACTCCATGCAATCTCAAATAAAGTTTCCTTCTCATATTCATACAAGCACTTCTTGAAGTTAGTCAAGAAATAAGATCCATCTTTCATCAAATTTCCAAGATGTTTGATGCCATTTTGCATTAAATGCCATGTGCATAATCCATGTGAAGTCTCTAGCATTACCTCACAGCAATGCTTTTGCCATTGCTTGATCTTGGTCAATAAAAATAGTTTGGGGTTTCTTTCACCTATGTGCCTCCAAAAATGTTTCAAAAAGCCATTTAAATGACTCTGCGGATTCATTATACAACAATGCTGCCCCAAAAATCATTGCTCCTTTATAGTGATTAAATCCTGAGAAGATGTGCACAATTAGTATAGGTTGTGTCAAGTGAGACCACATCACCAAAATAATTATAGTCAATCAACATTTTGGTATCAGCCCAAAAGACATTTTTTGTTTGTTCTTCCACATCCATTTGATAAGCATGGTAGAAGGATGGATTTTCCAATCATTGTCACTGAAAATATTACAAAAGACACCCGGCTTCCCTATATAACATGCTTCTTTGTCTTTTAGATCGAAGATAATTTTTTGTATCCAATTGAGTGAAACCAAGATTAGCTTTTCCTTCAGCATACCTACTCATTAACTCAAACGATGCTTTTTATCGAAGCCCAGAATCCTCTGCAAGGTCAATTTCGTGGGCTTGAAGTTCAGATAATTTGCATTGTGACGCCAGCATGTGAACCGTTTCTTGAAAATGTAGTAAGTGATTATGTTTTTCGGCAAAATCATAAATTTTATATTTTCCATTCTCTAATGCAACTCCCATTCGTGTTTTACCATTAGTTTTAGTCTCAAGCCGAGGATTCTTATACATATAATCTCTTTTATCAGGCCTTCATATACCCTCTTTGCAACAAACATATCTATATGAAGTAATGGAACCATCTTTTTTTACTTTTGTTGAAGTATTATTTTCTTACACCAAAGCCCATTTTTCCACCATATTCAACCCAAAATCTCCACGTTGCTTCTAAGCACTCAAATTCCATTCCTAATCTTAGTTTCAAATTATCATCCATTAAATTATTCATCTTTAAGATAATGGTACCTGAAATGTGAAAAAAAAATCTTATTACTCACTTCCTCAAATAGGAATATGTAAAAAAAGGTAATTAATTCAACTCAATGAAAATTCAATGAAGAAAGATTGAACCATGAGAAATCATTTAAGACCTTACAAAATACTTTTTTCACATTCTATATAAAATTGAAAGTCTGTTTGACTAGATGGTAGGAAACAAAAATGATGGTAGGTAGAGAAGATGAATGTCTCCTTGATTAATACTTTTTTCACATCTAAAATTGTTGCTACCTCTTTGATTTAAATTATTAATTTAGCTTTTTTTTGTTTCCTACCATCCAGTCAAAGGACAAGGACTTTCAAATAAAAATTTCTCCAATCAAAGCTCATTTCCTTCCAACAATGCAAAACTTCCGACAAGCAATTGAAATGGGTTTGCATTTTACATTTTCTTTCTCACAATATTCTCTTTAACTTATAACTATGCAAAAGGAAATATGTATAGATGTAGAGAAGATGAATGATGAACGTCGGTGAGCAAAACTTCTAATAGTGCAAAGGTGGGAAAGAAAATGTGATGTACAAAGGTACTATGCTTCAAAGTGTGAGAAACGGAATTATGTTTAATCTGATGAAAAATTTAAAAAAGGCTTTTAAAGCTGGGAGACGTGGCACGTTCGTGGTTACTGGATACTACCAACAGCCATGATTAAGAGAATAGAAACCTTTCATGTTCCTAAACCCTAAATCCTAAATCCTAAAAACATGAGGGGATCTGTTTACCACATTACAATCCATGCTAACTGCTGAGAATTTGAAAAATACAAGGGTGTATTTCAACGGTACGTTTTCTAAGAGAACTTTATATGTTATTATATCATTTAAAATACTCTTTTTGAACTTCAGCATTTTGCTTCATTAATATATATATATATTATATATATATATATATATATATATATATATATATATATATATATATATATCAGTTATTTCTTTAGCTATAACATTACATCGGAGCTCTACTTGGATTTGATTATATAGATTTTTAATCAATGTATCTTGTTATGGTTGTTGAAAAAAATGTAAATACAATATTTAATTTATCATTTGTTAAAATAATAACCATTACATATTTCAAATTTTATAGGGAGCGCAATTAGTTTTTTATTCTTATTTTTGATATAATTATTTATTTATGTGTAACACTAAAATAAATAGCAAAAAAATATAACAAAAAATTAAATACATATTTAATACTATTAAAGTAAAATTTAAAAATAAATTTCAATATTTTTCATTCATTTTAGTATTACAAGTGAATGGAAAAATAAATAATTGTAATAAAAATAAAATAAAATAATAATATTAATTTAAAAATCTGAAAGATGTAATAATCATTATTTTTATAAATGAGGGATTAAGTATTTTATTTATTAGAAAATTGACTCAAATAATATGAATACTAAATACATTCAAAATTAGCAATGCCCAGTAGGATTAGTTATGTATTTTTTTGGTCAATTCAAATAAAAAACAAAAAGTAACAAACATGTAGCCTTAATTTTACGTGTCACTTCGACAATTGTAATAAAATATTATTTTTAATGAAGATGGTCAAAAATTAATTAGTGACTGCTTGGTTACATATATTAAAGAAGATATATTTAACGTCATTAATAATAACTTGATTATATAATTATTTCAAAATATGTAATTACATTAAGGAAAATTATATAATGTAATTATACATTTATTAAATTATAATCGTTACAATTTAACATATATATTATAAGAACTTATATATTAATTAAATAATATAATATATTTTATATTTTTAATTATATATTTCAGGTCCGAATCCTATCTCCACAATTGAATAAAAGACACATTGAAATGAAATATATCTTCATTTTTTTTTTAACAATATGATTAAGAGGATTTCTTTAGTATCCCTCAAAATAGGATGTGCCGATATAACCGTTGTAAATTTTATACAATTTTTTTCATAAAATACACAACACTTTATATAAAGTTTACAATTTTTTGAAAAAATTTATAATAATTTCTCAAGTTTTTCATATTGTAGGGTCACTATTCTATATTGCAAAATTTATAGATAAAATCACAAAATCTCATAAAAAATTATAAATTTTATATAAATAATTATACTTCATATAATTTGTAATATATAAAAATTATAAAGTTTTTTTAAAAAAATTACGAATTATATAAGATTTTCTCATAAAATTTCTAAAAAATTGTATCAGTACATTTTTTTTTTTTTTTAAGATTGTACCAAATCAAACTCGATTAAAATGGCAACACTGCACACCATAGGATAATTCGGGGATTGCATCAATTTTGGGTTAAAGCGTAATTATATTTTCTTATTTAATTACAGGATAAAAAAGTTTAATAAAAAAAAAGAAGGGCGAGATTCGCTTAATAATTTTCTTTGCTACTTAAGAAAAAAAAGAATAAAAAATTCACTTATCACACTTTAACCCTTATTTTAGTTTTATTATGACATTTAATTTTATATATAACCATGCAAATTTTTTGCCGTTTTGTATCAGTAATTTGTTAAATGTTTTGCAAAATTTTTAATAAAAAATTATAATTATGATTAAATTTATAATTATATTATATAATATTTATTTTATATCACTAAAATATAATATAATACTAAAAATAATAAAATATAGAAAATTTTAAATTATAAATAAGAATATCTTAAATAAATCCAATTACAAATAACTAAAATTTTCAAATCTCTTTAAATTATAAATTAATTTTTTTTTCAAAAAACCTTCACTCATCACAAATCGATTTTAAATTTTAAATCACTTCTAAGCATTTAATTTCAATTTTATTCGATCATTTTTCACGGTTTAAATTTGTTTGCGCATCCCTAACAGTGTCCGCAGCCGTCTTACAGTCGTCCCCTTATATTATCGTTGGATTGCACTACTCTCAAACATGAAATATACTTTAAAAAATAAAAGACCCAATTTTTTATTTATTATTACTTATAAAATTATAAATAATAAAATTAGATACTTCACCTTATAAATAATTCAATCCATCAACGTCAACTTTAACTCCAGGCCGAGATAGGGCGTGTTGACTTGACTTCTTCAGCCCGTCACAATTAGATTTAAATCAATCGTACGAGGTACAGAAAAATTGTAGAACTTCATTGGTCCAATTGCTCCATCACTGTCAAATATCTGTACGACTATGAACTAAGGGATTAAAAAGAGAAAAAGGGCCGTACAATGTTGTCGGTCGAATTTTCCAGTCAACTCACAAATATCTCTACTTAACCGCCCGGTGGCCACTGGCAAGAGCTTTTGCGGTCGTATTTCACTATTTCTTCCCTTGCTTATTATCCATTATGTTTTTTAAAAAATATTTTTTGTTATTTTAAAATTTTAATAAAATATTAAATATTTTCTTAATTTTATTTTTTATTAATAATTATTTTATTATTTTACACTCTTAACTCATTTATATTATTTTTTTATTTTCAATTATTTTAAATTTTGTATATAAAAATTTGTCTTAAAAATTTATTAAATATAAATAAATAAAATTAATTTTTAATATATGTAAAATTAATTAATTATAACAGATAGTAAGAAATAGAGGGAATAATATTTTGGAGAGCTCAATGTTTTAAAAAATTGAATATTTTATCATTTGATTATCATTTTATTAAATTATATGATCTTTTTAAATTAGAATTACATTACTATAGTATATATATTAGTTTTTATTATTAATTTTCCACAAAAAATTATATTTTATATATAATTAATAATAATTAAATTAGATATATAAAATTTTATTTAAATAACAAAAAATTAGTTATAAAATTATATATAAAAATGGTGAAAGAAACTAATATACTATAACATTATAATTTTTATTTAAAAATTTAATAAAAATTTTTAATTTGATAAAATAATAAATATTAATTTCAAATTTTATATAATTTAAGAGAATAATTTTTAAGTTTCTAAAATTAAAAGAAACAAATTTTAATATCTCAAATGGAATATTTTTTTTTTTAAAAAAAAAAAGTGCATGTCCTCTCTCGTAGTGGTTGCCAGTTGGCTTACTTTGCTTGACACTTCAAAATATCTCATAAAGTTTTTTCATCATTAATACAACCATTTTTAGATATTTCGCTACATATTTGCCGTCAGATCAACATAATTGCTATACTTTTATATAAACAAATATTCGTATTTTTTCTTTTTATGATATTTATTTTATACTTTACACCATTATAAAAATAATTATTTATGTTGTTCGATAGATGCTACTTTTAATATTTATTTTAATGCAGTGATATTTTTAAAATTATATAAATGATAAATAAAAATATAATTATTATTTATATTGACAATAGAAAACTTATTACATCAATTATAAAATAATCAACATCCAAATATTGCATGAAAAGTTAAAATACTTAATCATCATTTAAAAGATATTTTAGAAGTTTATCCAAAATAATATAATTTAGTTTCAATAGATAAGACTTTAGTTTTAATTAATAACTATTATCTAAAAAGTATTTCAAAAAATTTCATTGAAAATCATAAATACATAGAATGTTAATTTTATTTAATAATTGATATTTATTATTTTTTATAAATTTTTGCTTTAACCCTCTCTTTTCATATAAAATACATTTGATGTCTCACTCTACAATATTCTCTTAATATTTATTCGGTGATCAATTACTTTCATTGTTAGAGTATCTAAATACTCTCATGATTAAAGTAGAGAAAAATAAGTAACAAATTAGAATTTGCATCAAGAAATTGTACAATGAAAGAACTTTTGATATATAGTATTTTTATTGTTCTCTCACTCCATGTTTATCAAGAAAATATACAATGAAAGAACTTTAAGTTCTATTTATTTTTTATTTTTAAAAATAATTTTTTATTTTAAAAAATAAAAGAATTTATTTACTAATCTATTTTCAGAATCTATTTTTAAAAATTATTATCTAAATGTGTAATTTAAAAATAAAAAATAACTTTTAGTTATTTTCTAAACTTATTTTTTTGTTCTAAATGTCAATTTTATAATTAAATAAAATATTTTCTTATTTACAATATTAATCACCCTCTAATCTTGATTTTCCTTTAATCCAAAAATAGAATAAAAAATTAGTTTTTTGAAATACAAAAATAAAAATATATTCAAACACACCTTTAACCTTTAATTCCCCATAGTATACTCTTTTAATTGAAATGGAGTAAATGTAGAATGGAAAAACTAATGAATAATGATTTGATGATTTAAGCAACAAACTAAAGTTTGCATTAAAGATGAAGATTTTGATACATGGTGGTTTTGCTATTATTTTTGCATATTCATGTAGATGCATAGCTTTTATTTATTAATGATTTAGTATAATTAGTCTGTATAAATTTGTAAATTATATTTCATTTTACTCATTTATTTGTACTTTTATTATAAACAGAGTAATGGCAATTAAAATAGTATAAAGTTGTAGAATTATTTCTTTTTACTCATTTGCAAGTTATTTTTATGTTAAAATTCTATAATTGACATTTAGATTACATAGATTAACCAAGAGAAGCCATATCAAAATAAATATAACTTTTTGTGGTAAATTAGTTCAAAAATAATTCATAATTTATATTTAGATATATAGCAAAATTATATGAAAATTGTTTGCAATGTTAAGGAGTCGGTTGAAAATTCTTATAACGTCAATTGCTTATATAACAGAATTTTGTAGAAAATTGAAAGGCCTTTGTTAAGGAAATAACAAATACAAAAACATTGATTTTTTAGGATTAACTAACATCTAATATGATGGTATTTCTCACACAACTGAAGACATCTGGATGAATGTCATTAAAGAAGAAGTATAAATGAATGAAATTAGAGAACACTAAATGAATGCTATTTGAAAAAAAGTCTCAATTAATGGAACTAAAGATAACTAAATGAATGACGTTTATAAAGGTAAGGAACTTACAACGTCAATTTTATTATGGTGATCGTTATCTAGGTCCATTTTGATTGTTGGGACAATTCATCAACAGTTTATACATTATTTTAATGTTTCACTAACTTCTTAAAGCATCACAACCATACATATGACCAAACTTACAACATCAATTTTGAATTGATAATTGATATTTAATGATTTGCTTTTGACCTATAAATAAAATTCTTATTGCCTATTTGAAACAAATCAGCAATTTATTAAGATAATTTTCCTTCCATTAAAAAGAACTTTTCTTATTTAGGGGGTCTAGATCTAGGTATTCAACATTACTAAGGTTATTTGAAAGGTCTAGGGATCTTTTAGAATTTCTTATAGGGACTTATACTCATATTTTACTCATGACCACAAGTATTCTATAAAGCATTTAGAAAAACTTTAGACAAGAATCCTTTCAAATACTTTATAGAATCCTTGTGCTCATTATTGAAAATATTAGTATAAGTCACTAGAAGGAAGCTTGAGAATATTGTGGTCTACACTCTTTATCTCAAAAGTTATTTCTATTGATAGATTTTAAAAGTCTTTAATCTACACCTTTTGTTAAACATCCATAAAAAACAAAAGTGTTATTAAAAGTTTATAGAATCTTTTAGAGTTTCTTTCAAGAACTTGTATCTATACTTTAGCCATCTATACAGGAATTTTACAAAGCTTTTGGAAAGACTTCGAACTTCCAAATTCTTTATAGAATTTCTACTTTTGTATTAATAAATGCAAAAAGGGTTAAGTATCTTTTCTTCTTACTATAATTTATTATCACTTTACAATTATTTATACCTTCCAACTTATAAGTCATCAAGTAATATGAAGGAATTACAAGTAAAGGATAACCACTTTTTCTTTTAATTCATATAGGTATACTGTGTATATTTATTGTAAATAACAATTTTTTCATTATGTATGTTCATGTATTAATATGAAAGTAAATAAAATGGTAGAATCGATTTTCATAATAGATTGTCTTCTTTCTCATAAGTGCTCTTTACATTTAATTTACTACTATTTATATTTATTTAATTGTATAAGAAAAATATTGTAATGCAAAAAAGAATATTAATTCTATCAATTTTAGTTAGAGTAAGTTTAATTAAAAATAAAATTGATGAAATTATAAAATGATGTTAGTGTTCTTATAAATTTAAACTTAATTTATAAATTTGTTGCCTATATATATATGATATATACATATTGTGTTTTGGATTTTTGTTTGATATATGTATGACATATATATAAATTGTTATTTGCTTTTGGTCTAATGTATATGATGTCTATATGGTCATTCTATAATGATTCTAGGATTATTCTAAATGGTTATGGAAAAAATTGCAAAAGCAAAAGAAAATTTGGTTTTTAATATTATGATGCCTATTCTTGTTTAGTAACCAATATTAAACATTATCTAATAGGACAACGTCATCATATAAAAGATGATTGTATTTTTTACTTAACTAATGTCCGATATGAACTTATATCTTGGTATTTTGTATTAATCAATGTGAAAACTTCAACCAAGGGTATGAATTGAAAATGAAAAGTTTAAAGCCGGATGTGAGTTGAAAATTAGAAGAGTAAAGCACGATATCATTTACAAATTTTATTCTAAGGTTCTTCAAATCTTTAAATGGCTCTTTCTCTAATAAGATATGTTCTTCTTCCAACCTTAAAATTTTGTGTTTTTGCTCATCAATTATTTTCCAAGACTAAAACTCTATTGGTTTGTTACTAAATATGTATGGACATGCACTCCTAAAAAAATACAAATATAAAAGTAAGCATTTGTTAAATTTTTGAGTTTGCTCTTGCACTTTTGTTTCTTTTTTCATAGTTAATCATATTTATTCCCTAGCTATCATTTTGTTGTAGTTGTTACATGTTTGTAAATGTAAGAAATTTGATTTCATTCATCTTCTTGAAAATTTTATGGTATTATTTACTATTTATTCATATGAAAATGTGTAATATCATATACCAATTTTTTATGAATGCTCATTCCATCTTAGTTTTTGTATTCAAAAAGTCTTTTTAGGAAGTGTACACATGAGCAATAAGTATTGAGATAGACTTAGCAAAGCACCCACATTTAATCAAGGAATTGTATATAATCTTTCATCATTTTCAATCTTTTGTTATTCAATTTATTCTTTAAAATCATTAAAATTGGGATTCTATAGAATCATAAGGAAATGTTGATTTATATTTCTAATTAGGAATATAAGAAAAATAAAAATGACAATTGAGTGAGAAATAAAAGGATAGAGTTATGTTTTAGGACAAAAGCGTGAGAAGTAAGGGAATGAGCTAGTATGGTTAGGGTAGAAGGGAGTAAGGAACAATAGAATGGATTAGTCTATTTGGGTTTAACATACCATATTACTTATTAAAAATAAACTAACATAGTAATATGAAAATCAAACGTTAATTATTTGAAAACAAATGACATTCAATGTTATTTCCTACGATGAAAGAAAATTAAATGGTGTCAATTAGTTTTGATATAATAATCGACATAATTATTATATTTTACAATACTATAAAAATTGACATTAAAACTACATCTATAACAATGCTTGATTAAATGTCGGTTAATTTTTAATGTGTAATCTTCTAAATACTTGACATCAATTATCTATTCTACAATAGTAATATCTTATAAAATATTACTTACTTGCTAAACCCTTTAATTTCTTATTTGCTAATAATTAATGATTATAAATTTATTACGATCTAACTCTAAGAAATAACCTCTAGTAGTTTACAATATTTAAAAATCAAATCTGCAAATGTGCTCAAGCATCTTTAATCGTTTTTAAAATTAGCTTCCTATCAGTTACTATGCAAGCGATTATATATATGTATTCCTTTTAGAAAGGGTAGCCATTATATAAAGTTTAATTTCGAATCTCATCTATAATAAAAAAATAAAAATTTTAAAATAATATTAAATATCATTACATTGAAATGTAATTTTTTTTAAACTGAAAATATGTTAAAAGGAAGCTAGAGTTTCACGAGTCTTGGGGTACAACACCCCGTAACATCATAGCTTATATACGTATGAGCTCTAACCGGGGGCTAGACAAAATCTAAATTATTACTAGAGTTGACAACACTCTTAACAAGAAAATCAGCAAGGGAGTTTCCTTCTCTGTAGACATACTTCACCTGTGGGCAGCCAATTTCCTCCAGAAGTTTCAATCTATGTATTTTTTTACTATTTCAAAGTCATTTTTTCCCTAATAGTAGCGTAAGAAGTTGGTCAATACACATGTTTGGGAAATGCTTGCAAGTAATGAAATATGTAATAAGCACATTCAAATAACTTTAATATTTTATTAATATTATATACATTGAAAATTAGATCTAAAATTAAATTTCAAATATAAATTAAAGACCATTATTAAATATAGGATAGTGAGGCAAATTTATAAAATTCAATTCAATAAACATAAAATATTTAAAATTTAATTTTGGATCTTATTTTCTATAATTATAACATTTTTGTTAATATTTAGGGTAAATTCAGAAACTTTGAATTTTAATTTAATTATATTTATATTTCTTTTATTTTCAAAAAATATATATTTATTACCTTTTCATACATACTCACTTAAAGTTAGTATATATTTCTAAAAATAAAAAAAGTATAAGTATAATTATACAAGGCTCTCTTTATTTTTTGGAAGATATTTTTTTGTAGGAAAATTTTATTTTTCTTATATATAAATAAAGAAGTACCATATGTATCCATACCTTATGATTAAAAAAATAATATCTAGAATTATTATAATGAAAGAAAATGATTTTTTTCTTGAAAGAGAAGAAATTATTTTTTTACTAAATTTCTTATATTTAACATTATATATATCTACTATTTTTCACAATCTTAATATTTTATAACCATATTCCTATGAAAAATTTTCAATTAAATCAAATTTTAATGAGTCATTTAGTTCATAATAATAGCATACAAAGACATATTTATCAGGAAATAGAAAAAAATTGGTTATTTAGTTGGTTATTATATAATAAATCGACGGAAGTGAGACTTTTCAAAAAGTTTTAAAAGTCTTGCTTCCGATCAAATATGAGAAATTATTTATTCACCTTACTTTAAGTAAGTTCCATTTATTGTATTCTTTATAAATATAAAAATAAAATTATCTCTACTAAATTTAATTAATAACAACTTTATTTTTTTATTTGATTATTAGAATTTTATTTTTTTCTCAATTCGACTCCTAGAACTCTAGCATTGTTTAAGAACTCAATCAATAGTTTCGTACTAATCTTATTTTTAGATATACTATTTAATTTCACCAAAATTTTTTTGGTAGTAAAAGTATCTTTTATTAAATTTATATTTGGTATTTCAATAAAAAATAAAATATTTAATAGGATAATTGATAAATTTTTTTATGAAAATATGAATGATATCAGACTATGTAATAGGCATAATATTGCATGTGAATGAATAAATAAAAAGATTAGTGTAAAAAAAAAGAATGACAAAATTATATAGATAAGTAATATATGTGTTTTCAAAATAACGTAGTTTTCTAGGATAAAAAAATATAAAATTATGAGTTATGAGTTAATTTATTTTGTACAAAAAATATAAAATTATGAATTTATAAAAATTATGATACAAAAAATACTACATACATGATTTTAAAGAAAAGAAACTAAAAATAATTAAAATTTATCAATATGTATTATAATAATATTAAGAGTATAGTAATAATTTTTTAACACTTTCTGAAAAATTCATTATTTTAAAATAATTTTAAATATTTTTTTTATCAATATGAACTCCATAAAAATGCAAGAAATCCCATGCATTTAGATGATAATTCTAATTCTGAACTAATTTATCACATGTTTTTCATACACAAATTTAAACTGAGAATAAAATTTTATACATTAAACTTACATTTTAAAATTGATTATTAAAATTATCTTATCTGATTGCACCACTGCTATATTTGTGATAATTGTGATAAAAAAAGAAAAAGGCAAATCACGGTAACTGTAATCTAATATTTATTATCCAATTTAAAACCATGTTTTTCCATGAAGACTTAAGAATTGGAGCCCACCTGGAAAGTGCGAGAGCAACTTGACAATTACATCTGGGTCTTCATCGGCAGCAGCCTGGACAGCGTTTTTGAGAGCTAAGAACTCCCAATGGGTGGGTTCAGATTTATTTTACTTAATTTTTAAATTTAAGATTATATTATATTATATATATATATATATATATATATATATATATATATATAATTTATATCAATATATATTTGTAATTTTTATAAAAATATTTTACATTTTAAAAAAAATTAATAAAAATTGTAATTTTTATGTAAAAGAAAATTTTAGAAAATATTTTTAAGTAACTACGACTAATGAAATTGCAATATTTTTATATAGTTATTATATATAAAATTCCTACAAAATATAAGTTACTAAACCTTCATAAGAACGTGCAAACCTTCTAGCATGTATCAAAGCATTATCCTTCAATTTTTTTATAGTAACAATATCAATAAGTAATCCTTTGATTAAAGAATACAACTATAAAATAAAAGCTTTTTTTTAACCAATTTCTGTCTTCAAAATATTGAGTTTGTCAATCCTTGGTTTGTTTAGTACAATCATGTATGCATAAAATTTATGATCTTTTTAACAGTGTAATAACACTTAATATTATCTTAAAAATTTTATTTTTTTGTTATAATTAAAGTTGAAGTTTAAATTCTTGTATATATTTATCATTTATCATTTTTATTATTAAAAGAAATCGTTAACATGAATTGACTTGTTTCTATCATTGTACCATATTTGTGAATTCCTGCAAGCATGTGATAAAGAAAAATCTAGGTAGAGATATTGACACTTTTCTTCATCTATTCATATTACTTTTATTTATATAATTTTTAGTTAAACTTATCATAATCAAATTATTTATTCACACATTTAATCAGTTGATCACTTATTTTTCTTTTTACATTCTAAAAATCAAGAACTTAATATGTTCTAAGAAAGGTGAATGATGTACTACATGTTGATTTTTTATTATAAAATTTAATCACATTTATATACATTTTATTTTGAAGCATATAACAATTTTTTTTCTTGATGAATATATTGTACTATACCTTAGCATAAATAGTTAATATGTTAGTTGATAATTAATAAGTTAATTGAATATATTAAAAGTATTCAATAAAAATAAATTGAAAAATATAAAATAATATAAAAGAATATATTAATATAAATAATATATAAATTAAATTAATTCAAATATATTTTAAGACGAAATTATATAAATATGATCAAAATATTAAAAAAATATATAATTATTAAAAATTAATATATTATACTTATGATATTACATATTTATTTATTATTCAAAATAATATATAATATAAAAATATAAAATTTAATTAATTATATTTTATAATATCATATATTATTCATATTAAATTAATAAAAATATAACAAATATATTTACATAATTAGAATATGAGTTGTCAATTAATGAAAAAAAGATGGATAAATTACTAACTTATAAACTATAAGTTATCATATGAAATTTTTAAATAAGAACTTATTTTTTTCAAATAAAATAATACATAAAATATCTCTACATTTTAGATTATAACTTATTGACTAAATTAATAAATTATTAGTTAGTTTATTTTATTACACCAAATATATACATAAGTTAGCCTCTATATATGTTTAGTGTACTAACTTTTTTGAGAAAAACAAGCTTTTATTTGATAAATTTCATAATATAATTTATAACTTATAAACTAATAGCTTTTTAATTTTTGTTATAATTTTTCCATCTTTTTTAATTAAATGATAACATGTATCCTAATTATGTAAATAAATATTTAACTTATCAATATGAATTCAATATAAATAAATATGCAGCATTATAAAATATAATTAATTAAATTTTTGGTAATTATATTCTTATTTTGAATATTTTAAATACATTAATATAAGTTAGCATTAAAATAAATGTGAATTAATTTAATTTATATATTTATTTATATTAACATATACTTTTATATTATTTTACATTTTTAATAAGTTTTTACCAAATACTTTTGATACATTTTGTTAACTTATCAGTTATCAATTAACTTATTAATTATTTGTATAAAAAATATATAATTAATAAATTATAAATTAATTTATTTTTTACTTCAAGAACAACCTAGATCTTACCTAAAATGAGTACCATTGACTCTAATATATTAGTCTAAGATCTTATTTTAGTTCTTAAAATTTGATTTGTATCACTTTCGTTTATGAAATAATATTTGTATTAATTTAATTCTTAAAATTTTAAGCTTAAGTAAAATTGTAATCTCTATAAAAATTAAAATTTATATTAATTTGATTTTTATAAGAATTAAAATATTTTTTTAGGATATTATATTTTTATTTTTAATAATAAATAGATAAGAAATAAACATACATAATGTCAAAAGCATAATTAATTAAATTTTAAATAATTATATTCTTATTTTAAATATTTTAAATGCATTGATATAAGTTGGTATCAAAGTAAATGTGAATTAATTTAATTTATATATTTATTTATATTGATATGTCCTTTTATATTATCTTACATCTTTTAAAAAATTTTTATGAAATAATTCAAATATATTTTGTTAATTTATTAATTATCAATTAATTCATCAATTACTTGTATCAAATAAAATATATAATTAATAAATTATAAGTTAATTTATTTATTACTTGAAATACAATTTAAATCCTACTCAAAGTGAGTACTTTAATATATAAGTCTAAAATCTTATTTTAATCCTCAAAATATTTAGTTTGTATTAATTTCATTTATGAAATAAAATTTGTATTAATTTAGTCCCTAAAGTTTTAAGTTTAAGTAAAATTTTAATTTCTATAAAAATTAAAATTTATATCAATTTGATCTTTGCGATGAATTAAGATTTTATTTAGAGTTAAAATTTTAGAAATTAAATTTATACAAATGTTATTTTAAAAACGAAATTGATACAAATAGAATATTTTAAATATTAAAATGGAATTTTAGTTTATTTATTAATTTGTTACTGGTGGATAGTTTGGGCAAAGAAAGCTCAAGTGATCCATCTCTCGTGGGACAACTCAACACCCACCACATCAAGCCATTATAAAAGCATACGTGAAATATGAAAGATATCACCCAAACAAGTCTCTTTTTTTCCAGTATTTCCCTTCATTTCTTTTCTGTCTTTTCCTCGTCGAAGCTCTGTTTAAAAGCTATATCTATACTTGTTGGTGACAGGCTTCTTAGAATTTGAGGTTGCTGATGAAGAAGTTATTCATGAACATGGGGTGGTTGGATTTAGCAGCTGCCGCTGTTTCTGTCTTATTCCTCTGCTGTTGCTTCCTTGACGTTACTCATGCTCAGTCTGCAAATGCCACCACAGATCCTTCTGAAGGTTTGATTTCTATCTTTCTTTCTGTCATTATCACAATTTTCAAGCCAATCATGTGATCTATTCGGAATTATTCAGTCACATGTGATACTTTATAAATCATTCTTAAATCTAGTTGATATAAGATTTCATAATTCCTTAAATATTCAAGTGTTTGCGTCAAATTCTATGATCTAAGATTTATGAAAAATTGAAGTGTACAACCGCTATTAGTTTAATTAATCTAAACAATTATAAGTTTTAGCCACATAACCTGAAAAACTAATAGAAATTGTATAAAATAGTCAAGTATAATAAAAGTAAGAATGGTAATGATGACTTTATGGCCGAAGAATTTGAATTAGTGAAATTTGTGAGAAGCTAATTCAACGAGGAGCTTTATCTTTTTAAAAGTTGATTATTTTTATTGTTAAATTATTTTTTCATAAAAATTTGTGTTTTTCGCTTGACTTATTCAATTTAAGGTTTAAGAAAAAAATACTTACAAGTGAAAAAAATTATAATTTATTTGGATATATTTTTTGGTTTTCAAATATTGGTTTAAAAATTAATTTCAAATTTAAAAAATAAAATAGAGAATATTTAAATAAATAAATAAATAATTATTTCATTTAATTATAAAAATGATACTTAGAATAAAAGAATATATTAAACATTAAAAACTTGTTTTTTCACATTTGAAATTACAATGTTTAAAGATAAATTTTAAAAATAATTTGATAAACAATTTTTTTAAATATAAAAAATTATGTTTAAAAATAATAAATAAAAAAACCTTAATTTCCTAAAAAGCTACGCTCCCCGCAAAATTACTTATGTGAGAATTCTTGAATGCAATTTTCCGGAAAAACAAGGATTCAGGCAAAAGGATGGGAAAGTAATGAACTTTCCAGAATTCACGTGTGCAATTTTCTAGAATCATTGATTTTAGCTTGCGGGCTGTGGATTGGTTCCTTTATCCACAAACTTCACAAATTTAGAGGTTTATTTTAATACGGTCTGATTTCAGCTGCGGTCCATGTAAACCAATTCGCAGATGGGCTGATTAATTAGCTCGCATTTGTGTGTGCCCATATATATATATATATATATATATATATATATATATATATATATATATATATATATATATATTTAATTTACACAAAATTATACTTTTTCTCCTCATTTTAGTTATCTAAAATTATATTATAAATTATTTTTAAACTATATGCTTATTTTATAGATATTTTATAATTTATATTATATATGTGTACTATTTTTTAAAATAATATATATTTGAAATATTTTATAATTTATTTATGGATGAAATATAATATTTTGGAATAATTTGAAAATTTTTATTATTTAAAAATATAAAAATTCAAATTATTTTAAAATCGGAAAAGGAGACCGTAAGACTACAATTTTATCCGCAAGTTTTTTAGAATCAAATTAAAATTAAAACTTCTGATACCAAGGTTTGCAAAATATGGAAGCCGATCTATATAACTCAGCTCCCACAAAATCCAGTCCCACGGACCACCCGAGGAGCCAGCATACATATAATATAATATATTTTATTTTATTATAATATTATTTATAACAAATTAAAATTTTAATATAAAAATATGATTAAATAAATTAAATATAATTTTTAATAAGAATAAGTTAAAAGAAAATTTATTTATATTTTCTTTATATCAATTTTTAAGTAATCTATTTCAAATTAAATATGCATTAATCAAGATTTTATTAAGACTTTATAAGTTTTGAATTACTTTTCATTTTATTTATTTTATTGGATTCTTTTCCTTTTCTTTTCACTCATGTTATCTGTAGATTATATAATAATATTATTAAATAGTATAAATATAATATAATATATTTTTATTTTATTATAAAGATATTTTAAATGAGTGAAAGATTTGATTTAGTTGCATTAATTAATTACTTATTCTATTTTTAAATTTTTATTACTTTATAACTTAGGTACTATCTTTTTATTTTTTTATTTTTGCTTCGCATTTTTTCTTTTTTTCTTTTTCTTTTTCACGCTAACTCCTATTATTTATAAATCAAATACTTATAACATCAAGAAGAATAGATATAGTATGATATATTCTATTTTTATTGTAAAAATATTTCTAATAATTTGAATTTTTAATACAAAATTTATTAATTAAAATAATTACTTATAACATCAAGAAGAATAGATATAGTATGATATATTCTATTTTTATTGTAAAAATATTTCTAATCATTTGAAATTTTAATACAAAATTTATTAATTAAAATAATTACTTATATATGTTTATTTTGTAACAAGATATTTAAAAAACTACAATTAAAATTATTTATTTTAAATTTACCAATTTTTTATTTTATTTTAAAGTATTATATTTTAAATTAATTATATATCAATTAAATTTTTTTTCATAAATTTCAATTTATGCTATGATAATAAATATTTCTAATAATTATAATTTGATACAATAAAATTAGGATAATTATAATTCTGCTCTTGTCCTCATTGGAGCAATAATTTAAAATAGTCTCATTTCTTGACTAGCTTCACATATATTACTTTAGCCTTATTGCTAATGTTTTAATATTTTAATGAATTAACATCTTTTTAAAATGGAAAATGTACTGAAAGAGTAAAATGAAGTTTCATAATTTTTAATAACAAATCAAGACAACAATTAATTAAAAAATAAAATTTAAATTTAAAACTAATTACTTTCTTAATTTTTCTTAAAACTATAAAGTACATTCTGCAATTTAAAAATATTCCCTCCTGTAAGCACTGGGTTAAGTTAGAGTTTTTCTCTGTCACAAATAGCAACATTTTGTTGTATTTGAACTTTTCTTCTTATCTTTTTTAAACATTTTGCTTTTAGTATTTTTTTTAATGTTAGACTAGGATTGAAATTGTTCATTAAACAAGTATTTTGTGTTATAAATATTCATATTAGACAAGAGTTTTAGGTATAACAAAGATAATATTGAGAGTAAATGTGAAGATTGTATGAAAATTCTTATTGAGGTTGGGAATGATTTAAAGATAACAATTAAGAAGTTATGGAATTGTGGTTGAACCTTTACATATTATCTTGTAATCTTTTTATTCTAATGAATATCTTCTTATTTGTGGTTTTTTTTTCCTTAGGGTTTGAAATTTTTTCGTGCTAAATTATTTGTGTATTATTGTGTTATTCTAATTATTTTTTTAATTACCTAATGCTTGTCTATTTGGAGAAAAAGGATATTTTTTTTCTAACAATTGATATCAAATCAAGTTTGGTCTCATAAGACTAAAAATTCAAGATAGTAAAAGCCTAATGTAATTCTGTGTCTGAGATGAAAACATTAAGTGACGATGAATGGCAATATTTTGAAGATAGTTGGTTGAATCATTGTGAGAGTTTTGGGAGGATGAACAATAATGTAGTGGAGAAATAAAGATAGATGGTTTTAACATAATAAGAAAGTGAGAATTGCAACTTATAATGGAGATAAAAATGCAAATAGATTATGATGGTCATGAAAGTATTTGCAAGATTTGGTATTTTCGCAAGTGGTATGTGAGATGCTCATAGATGAGAAGATCTTAAACAGACTTCAATGAAGATTGTGATGCTTAATTGAGATAGAATTATTTGATAGAAAAATATTTATCATAATGTAAAGGAATTGCAATAATAAAAGACTTTTATAGTTGATGCCTTATAATTAGTCTCATTTGACAATAGATAAACATGGAATTGAAGAAATTTATATTGAGATGAAAATTATTACAATTAATCTAATTTTTAATTATTACTAATTAATGATTATTTTTATTATAAATTATTTTCTATTTAAATCAAATTTTATATGATAGAGTAAGATTGATATTACTTACCAAGCAAATATTTTAAGATATAAATATTTGAGGTATAAAAAAATAATGTTGTAAGTGCATACACACCTATTAAATGCACTGGATCGAATGGGTCAGCAAAAATCACAAATCATCAAGTTCAAATCCTAAAATTCATGATTCACAAATCAAGTCCAAGAATTTTTTCATTTTTTAAAAATGATTTTAAAACTTTTAATACAATTTTAAGCCTAAAATAAATAATTTTAAATATTTTTCACAACATATTTGTCTTATTCTATCAGATCCCATTATTGATGAGTGCTTTTTGTTACAAAGCCACAACAATACATTTTTCATATCTTTATTTTTTTTTCTCCACTCATCTCACCACAATAATTTTAAAACTTTTAATTCAATTTTAAGGCTAAAATAAATAATTTTAAGTATATTTTTCACAATATATTTGAGTTCTTCTGTCCGATCCCATTATTGATGAGTGCTTTTCCTTACAAAACCACAACAATACTTTTCTCATATCTCTACTTTTTTTCTCTGGTTATCTCACCTAATGATGATTTATATGTGATCCTTTCTATCTTTTTTATTTTGGATCCACAACGATAATTTATTCCTTTGTAAAATTTACCCAAATGAAGTTTAATTAATTAATTAATTTTATTTTTTAATAATAATCAAAATGATTAAATTACTAAATAATGGTAAATAATAATAACATATGGTAGTTAATAGTAATAGTTAGGTCATTAATAGTAAGTAATGGTTGGTGATTAGTAGCAATCACAAATGATAAATGATAATGATCGGTGGTTATTAATAGTGGGTAGTAGCCAATAATGATTTTTCAAAATGAGTAGTGGTTGGCAATTATCACGATTAATAGATAATAATAGGCGATAGTTGATCGTAGAGAGTGGTGAGATGGAGAAAATAGTATTTTATGTCAATTAAATATTCATATGTCATAATAATGTAGGATTTTCACCTTTATATGAAAATATTTTGTGGGAATATTATACTAAAAATATTTTTCAAAATAGGAACACTCCTAATATTTTTTATTAAATTGGAACAAAAATTGAAAATCTGACATTCCCTTATAATATTTTAAAAATATGAGAAAGATTTCATAAATCAAATACAACCTTGATAAAAACTTTATAGTTAATGAGGAAAACCATTCATAAAGAATAATTTGCTGCTCACTTTTTTTTCTCCAAATTATTTTTAAGAATCTATGTTAGGAAGAAAATAATAATAAGCTTTTGTTTGTTTCATTGGAAAGCATTTTTTTTGTAAAATATAGTTATAAAATGTTAAAAGAGGAAAAATATTTTACTTATTTAATATTAAATATAAAGAATAAGTAACTTCCCTTATTTTAAAAAAAATTACTTTTTTTTATTTTTAAGATTTTAAATATTATTTTTTTAGTCGTTAATATAAATGACATATTACTCTTTCATATATATATATATATATATATATATATATATATATATATATATATATATATATATATATATATATATATATATATATATATATATATGCAAATAATATTTTCCAATGAAAATTACTTTTTCACAAAATAAATAGAGTTTAAGAGTATGATGAATTTTTTTAAAGTGATTTTTATTTATTTCTTTTAACGCCCCCTTGATTTTCGGTAAAAGCATGCTTGCAAAAGTTTTAATTATTCTTTGTTGGATATAAATAAAAAAGATTGTATTTTATTTTTAAATAAATTTCTTTTTTAATAGTGTTTAGCTTTAATTTAATTTAATTTTTTATGAATTTTTTAATTATATTTATGTAATTATAAAATTCATTAAATTTAGCAAAAATTTTACTAAAAATTTATTTTATTTGGTGTAAAATACATATTATATAAAAATTTATCCTCTTTCTAATATTGTTTTACTATGACACTATCAAAATTTATTTTTAATTAAATTATATACATTTTTTAATATGGTCTAAATAAAAGAATTTATTTGTAAATAAATTAAAATATTATTTTTATATAATTTTCAAATAATAACATTTAATTATAAATAAATTAAAATCATTTATATTGAAATAAAATAAAATTTATTCTAAAAAAATTTGATGCCAAGTACATATGAAATTAAATTTGCACTTGATTATTTTTACAAGCCATCATGAATCTTATCTTATACATAGTTAATTTGCACGCTATTAATTTAATTTGTTGATTGCTTTTATGGTACTAATTTTAAGTGTGAGAAAAAATATATATACCTCAGTTCTCTTCTCTAATTTTAAAATATAAACAAACCTCCTTTCATTTTTGCAAAAATGATAATTAATAAATCCATTTAAAAAATTCTAGGGGTGTAAAATGGGTAAACTGGTCCTGTTTAAGCTTGGTTTGTTGATTACTTTTACGGTACTAATTTTAAGTGTGAGAAAAAATATATATACCTCAGTTCTCTTCTCTAATTTTAAAATATAAACAAACCTCCTTTCATTTTTTCAAAAATGATAACTAATAAATCTATTTAAAAAATTCTAAGGGTGTAAAATGGGTAAACTGGTCCAGTTTAAACCTGGTTTGTTTAAGTCCGGTCCGTATTATCCATGAAAAAAATGGACTAAATGTCAAGGAGTCCGTATTCTTAAGTTCGTGGGGTTTAATTACAAGTCTGTGACTGATCTGTATTTACCTAGTTTTGGCTCATGTCAATTTTGGTCTCCGGACCAGTTTATATTATCCGTGAAAAAATAGATCAAATTTTAAGTAGTGCAAGCCTGTTTAAACTCGTGGAGTCCGCGAACTTCAGTTTGTTTTACACTCCTAAAAAATTCTATTAAAAGAATGCTAATTTTAACTAATAAAATATAATCAAAAGTAAAAAATTATTTTATAATTAAATTATGCTTCCTTTATTTATATATTATTGGGTACCTATTTTACTATAAAATTTGAAGTCTTTCTCATATTTACTAAAAACTTTTGTTTTACATTTTTTTTCACGATTTTAATATTTGTGTAATTATCATTCTTGCATTTGAATATAGTATAGCACAAAAAGTACTAGAAATGGTGGATCCTATTAAGTGGTTTTAAAAAATATCAACAATATAATATAAGTATATTAAATAAATTCTAAAATTATAGATATTAAAACTTGAAAAATTAAATTCTTCATTTAATAATAATTTAAAAATTAAAATTCTAAAATAGTCATTACAAGTTATATATATTAAAAATAGTTATTATACTTTAAATATTAAAATCAATATACATAATACATATCCAAACAAAAATTCTTGATTAAAAACATATTTAAGGAATACTTGCAAGTTATTGATTATTTCAATAGCAAATATTTTTCATAATATATAGTTATAAAATGATAAAGAGATAAAAAGTATTTTATCTATTTAATATTAAATAAAAATTTTAAAAAATAATTTCTTCTATATTTTAAAGAGGAATTTGTTTTCTTTCAATACTATCACTTTAAATATCATTTTCTTAATCATAAATATAAATGATATGTTACCCTCTCAAGAATATACATACAAATGACACTTTCTTTTGAAAAATATTTTTTAATAAAATAAATAGAGCCTAAGAGTAAAATAAATACATGAATGTATATAAATAAGGGGTAATTTAATCATAAAATAATCCTATTGACCTTTGACTATATTCTAATAATTAAAATTAACACTCTTTTAGCAGTATTTTTAAAATGAACTTAGGATAGTTTTTTTGTAAAATTGAGGGGAAGTATAACTTTATTTATGTTGAAATACAATATCTTTCATAAAAATATAGTAATAAAATATTAAAATAGTGGAAAATGATTTCTATGCTCAATATAAAATGTAAGGAACTTAATGGAAAATAATATTTTTTTTAAAAAAAGAAAATTATTTTCCTTCATTATCATGATTCTAGAAATCATTTCCTAATAAGAAGTTATAGATACACATGGTATTTTTTCATTTGTATATAATGAAATGAGATTTTTCTATAAACAATATCTTTCAAAATTCAAACAAAATACATGTATGTTGAAATTTGGAATTAAAAGAGATATTTGTATAACTTTGATTAAATTAAAAAAATTCCAAGGGAGGTGTGTTTTGCATTTTGACTTATTTAAATATATTTATAATTTATGATATGATTGAGATTTATTCCCTCTTAATATAATGATAATGATTATTTAATTTTAACTAATCAAATCTAATAGTCATGTAAAAATAACAACGTCTACTTTGGATGAATAAAGACTTTTTTTGTATAAGTAACTAATAAATTAATTAATAATTAATAAATTAACTAATAGCTAGTAAGTTAGTTGATAACTGATAGTTTATAATTAATAAGTTAAATAATTATGTAAGAAGTATTTCATGAAATTAGTTATTAAATTAGTTGAAATTGTAAAATAAAATAAAAAGATATACTAATAGAAATAGATATATAAATTAAAATAATACATATTAACAAAAGATATGTATTATAAATTAATAAAAAGAATAAGAATATATTTAAAAAAATTCTAAAGAGCTAATAACTTATAAATTATAAACTACTTAAGGTGGAGCTTTTTTTTTAATAAATTAGTGCATGAAAATACCCATAAAAGTTAATTTATATTTTATTAATTTAATTAATAAAATATAAATTAATTTATTTGTTATATAAAATGGAGTCAAAACACCTATAAGGTAGATCTTATAAGTTGTAAGTTATTCAATGTAAAGTTTATTTTTTTAAATAAGTTAGTATGCAAAATAACTATAGAGGTTAAGACTTTAGTTCATATAATAAATAAATTAACTTATAACTTATTAAATTAGTTAATAAAATATAGACTAATCTAGAGATATTTCATGTATTAATTTATTGAAAAAAATAAATTTTAATTTCAGCTAGGTAACCTATAACTTATAAACAATTACCTTTTTAATTTTTTTAAATTTATTTTTATTCTTTTTATTAATTTACAACTAATGTCCTTCATAATATAAACTTAAATATTATTTTTTATAAAATATAATTATTTTAACTTTAACCTAATTGTATCTTAATTTTAAACTATAAATATATAAAAATATGCATATAAATAAATATATAATATAATTAAGTAATTATAATTATAAGTAATTATATTTTAATTAATTATAAAAATTATATAAGTAAATAAATATATAAATTCATAAAAAATTATTAATTAAGTAGTAGATATTATATTTTTATTTTTGAACATATTAATTATATCAATATAATTTAATTTCTAGATAAATATGAATTATTTTAATTATATATCTATTTCTATAAATATATTTTTTTATATTATTAATTTTAGCTAATTTAATAATTAATTTTACGAAATACTTCTTGCACAATTAGTTAATTAGTTTATCAATTATTAGTTATAAATTATCAATTATTAACTAATTTATTAATTATTAATTAATTAATTAGGTATTAACTTATTTATTAGCTAATTGTGTAAAACAAAGCTTAACTTATTAACTTGATAAATAAAATATAAATTAATTTATTTATTATACAAAATAGAATTGAAATCAATCCATGTAAATGGTTGGTCTTAATCATGTGCATAACAAAAAAAATGTAAGAATTTACTCTGGACATGACAAAATTTCCTGCAATGATATCAGTGATTTTGTTTTTGGCTCTTTACACTATAAAATCACCATTTGACAATATGTATATGTAAAATTATATGCATATTAGGAATAAAAATTGATCTCTGTAAATCTAAAATGAGATGAGTCGAGCTCAATTTTTTTAATTAATAATTGCTTCGAAATATACAAATTTTATGCAGTGAGAGCTTTGAATACAATCTTCACCAAATGGAGCGTGCAGGAAAAAGCTTCAGTAACATCGATGGGGTGGAATAAAAGCGGCGAACCGTGCAGCGGAACAGCCATCGATGACACCTCTATTGATGACACCAATTACAACCCATTGATCAAATGCGATTGTAACCTTGACAATGGCACGACTTGCCCATTACTAAACTGTATATACTCTCTCCCCCTCACAATTTGGAAATTTTCACTTCAAAATTCAATTGTGTAAATTTCCTTAGCTTTTCCATTGATTGTGGCAGAATCTTGTATTACTCTGAGGTTGGGAACTTGCTGCAAGCCATTTAATGACCAATTTGTTTGTGGGCTTTTTGATTTTTTGGCAGGAAAGTTTATGCCTTGGATGTGGTTGGTGAATTGCCAGAAGAGCTATGGACTCTAACTTACCTTACCAATTTGTATGCCTTTCTTTGTTTTAAAGTTCTTGAATTGGATTTTGCATTTGTAGGAAAAAGGAACACAAATATTTTAAACTCTTTTATGGTTGATTCTCTTTTGTATGTCAATTGTAATTATTCCATCAAATTGCATCTGCAATTAGGAACCTGGGCCTGAATTACTTGAAGGGTTCTCTGCCACCAGCCATTGGAAATTTATCTCGGATGCAATACATGTAAGGCTGTTTGATAAAATAAAAATGACTTGATGCATTTTAGAACACATATTCAAGTTCTAATAGTCATTTGCTTTTCGTTAGGACCTTTGGCATTAATTCTTTATCAGGGGAGCTTCCAAAGGAACTGGGAAATCAGACAAATATATGATGGAGGCAGCTTGTGTTAATTTTTCTCTCGCAAGGGGAAGAATTATATCTTATTCTTTGAGTTTTGGTAGTTTTTGTCTGTGAGGTATGATAGGGGCTGCTTGAGTGGTTTTTGGTCTAAGAAGGGAAAAAGTTGTTTTTATCTGCTGACTCTAATAGTTGTTATTAGATGTAATATTCCCCTTATTTATTTGCTTTTAAATGGGGATATTATGTCCCTAATTGTTGTGATTTTGTAAGAACAAGAGTTTGCATAACATGAGGAAGTGACATACAAAATGAAGGTTACTAAATTCAACACGATCCTGTTTTACTTGCATTAAGATATGCAAGAGATAAGTATTCTGATTATACTGTTTAGGATCCACCTGCTTGTTAATTTTGCAGGGCTTTTGGGTCAAACAATTTCTCTGGTTCTCTACCACCTGAACTTGGGAATCTGGTCAATTTAGAACAACTGTAAGTGCTGCTGTAATACCTGCTTCTAGTTATTTGATTGCCAAAATTTTGGATTTATGTTTTCCTTCTCTTGGGAGAATTAATTGGTAGATTTTTTTTTTTGGTAAATGCTTCCGGTAGAGCTTCCAAAAAAATTGTGGCAATACTTAATGCGTTGTAAGCAAACCAGGGCAAAGCAAACACTGAAACCAGAAGATAGTTTGATGCTTAATATATATAATTTATAAATAAGACTTCTTTAACCAATAGTAGATGCTAATGCTTTCAAAATCTTTTTTCTTCTATGATGATGGAGATAATAATAACATAACATTTTGATTTTCCTTTCTTTTTGGCCACTTTTGTTGCACTTAACCACTTAGAACTATCCTTTGTTCGATCATTAGGAAATTTGTTATCATCATCAGGCTAAATGTCTAATCAATAGGTTCAGAGCTTTTGCTTCTTTCAGCTTGTGGCATGGCCTTCAGTTTGACATCTTTGTTTATGCATCTCATTAATTTTTTTTTTATTGGTAACACGATTGAGTGAGTTCGATAACTGAAATATGCACAACAGAATAGTCATTTAGCACTTCTCAGACTCCAGTGATCCTCATTTACAACATTTTGAATTTGAAACACAGTATAATGATGCTTTTAAGATGCATACATAGTCATAAATCATGGGTTTGTTTTCAAGCATGCCAAGAATTATATTTTCCTTTTCAAACAGAAATTGTAATAACATTATAGAGTTTCCTGTCTATTTATAATTAAAAGAGGATATTAACTTCAAAGAACATTTTCCTGCAGCTACATTGATAGTTCTGGAGTAAGTGGTCCAATTCCTTCAACATTTGCAAACCTGAAGAACCTGGTCCAAGTGTAAGATATTGCTGTTTCACGTTCCTCATGATACTGGAATGAAAAATAAATTCAGATGAAAACTTTTGTCCTGTTTGTATCAGATGGGCTTCAGACACAGAACTTACAGGAAGAATACCAGACTTCATAGGGAACTGGTCTAAGCTTACAGCCTTGTAAGTTAATGTAACCTTGGCTAAATTTCCTCATCGGATCCTATGATTCATTTTAAAACTTGGGCAATACAAATTATATTAGTATGCAAAATAGATATACTCCTTTTGGTTCCTGTTTATATATTTTGTTCTGGAAGTATGTACTCACAGTTTGTGAATTGCTGCATATTTTGGTAGGAGGTTTCAAGGTAATTCTTTTGAAGGCCCAATTCCCTCATCATTTTCCAAGTTGACTTCTCCAACAGAATTGTGAGTATTATCACCAGTTACCTGTATAAATTATGCAGATTCAAGAATGCTAACTATATCTTGCTTGAAACAAATGTAGGAGAATAAGCGACTTATTGAATGGGAGCTCCTCACTGGCATTTACGAGGAACATGAAATCTTTGTCTGTCTAGTAAGCAACCAGTTGTGCTAATGATTCTGAGTCCGCTATGGAGATATTTTCTTTCCTTTTCTTCATCTTTCAAGTATAAAATAACAATTTGGTTGAGTCTCGCAGGGTACTGAGGAATAAGCATATATCTGATTCAATTCCATCAAATATCGGTGAATTTCAAATTTTGACCCTGCTGTGAGTATCACCTGTGTATCTCATTTTTAAGTAATAAATCAGCTAGCTATAAAAAAAAATTGATTGTTAGGAACCAATTGAATAAGACAATGATCAATTGACATTTCATTTGCTGTCTCCAAGCTGAATCCTGTTTAACTATGAGGAACTGTTTAAGTCATCGGTATGGATGCTATCAAAAAGAAATGCTTATGAGGTTGAGTGATTAAATTCGGAGTAAACTTCCAATTTTACCAAACTCCTTATTTCCCAATGTTGTCAGAATATGCTTGTGTCAACTTTCAGGCCCATGTTTTGTGCTAATAATTCATCTTCCTTTTAGAAACTAAAATGGTGATCCATGTTCCAATTTGGGTTTCTGTCACAAAACCAGATGATTAAATTGTTCTTGGGTCTTGCAGGGATTTAAGCTTCAACAATATCACAGGAACAATTCCAGACTCTCTTTTCAATTTGAGTTCACTCTCTTTCTTGTAATATGCAGTGCTTTATTAATTATATTGTACAATTTTTTGTAGCTTTCTTTTATATATTGATCAAAGATTGGTTTATATGTCTCCAAATTTAGGTTTCTTGGAAATAACAGATTCAGTGGTGCTCTCCCTAAGCAGAAAAGCAACATTCTTTTCAATATGTGAGTATGCTTTATACTTCATATGTATGTGGGCTCCAGATACTGCTGATTACAAGTCGCAAAGTTCTGTCATAATCTTGATCTGGGTTCAGATAGATTTTCTTCAGCTCTATGCTAATTTTATTTCTCTCTATGCCTAATTTCCTACTAGGTTAATAATGACAAGTTGGGCTCCTCGTTAGAATCAAATGTAGTAGTCTTGTCATGTAAATATTCAATATAAGCCTTTACACTAATTTCAATTAGAAAATTTAATTCTTCTTTTAGTGTCATCTTGTCATTTATGTAGTTTGGCCTTAACAAGCTTTTATGAATGCTTGCAGAGACTTGTCATACAACAATCTATCTGGAAGCCTTCCTTCTTGGGTAAATGAAAGACTACAACTGTAAGTGGTTTGGTGCCATTTTGTTTCTTTCTCTTCCCCTTGTTTTACATGTTACTTTTTCTTCATTTAAAGTTTTCAAGCCTTACATTTTGTCTAGCAAACAACTTGAGAAAATGTATGAAATGCCTTTTTTATTTTTGGCTATCACATGGAGGCTTTATTTAGTTAATGTTCTATGTGAATAATATAAAAGTGAAATTTAATTGCCTGAAATTAAATTAGATTTATGTTGTTTATATAAACTTTTTTTATAATATGTTCCCTTATCTCTTTTATTTGCGTCTTCTCAATGTTGTTAATACTGCTCCCAAAATTTAGGAAAACAGTGTCTAGTGATTAGAAAGCAAATAAGAGTCAGACTATTAAGACAAAAATCCATATAAGAGATAGACAATGATGTAAAAAACTTGAACTCTGAATAAATCCAAATCAAGTTAGTGTCTTTTCATTTGTTAACCATTTGCACTCATTAAATTCATGGTCATAGCATCGATTTTTATTCTGCAGATTTCACTCAAATATTTGAGTTGTAGTGTCTTTTTTGCCTTCTACAAGACAATTGAGGTTGTGTCATGTTTTAATGTTGAATATATAAAAAATTAGTTGAGTATTTATATTATATTTCCTTGCTTTCTAGATTCACCTTTTTTTTTCTCCTAGTGATGAAATTAATACTGAGACCTTTATGGGTTATGATATGCAGCAACTTAGTTGCCAACAACTTTACAATAGAAAGTTCGAGTAGCAGGTGACTCTTTTCTTTTTTCAGAATCTCTTCCTTAAAGGTCCTTCAAAACTTACTGTATCTCTCTTTTCTTTGCAATTATGTTACTCACTCTTGATCATGTTCTGATCCAATCATTGGTGGCTGTTGATCATAAGCAATGGGTTGGTTACATGCCTTCTAGTTAGAACCATTTGTCTTATGAGTGTAGAATTAATTATCAATGTTTGTTACTATCACTGGTAGCCTTGATGCCCTGATAGTCTGTTGAAATTTTGTCTTTGTTGGGGGAAGGGGGATCCCTGTATAGTTATGATTCTCTGATCCCTGATTCCTTTGTTGGATAATTAGTCATATAATATAATTGTAGATATAAAATAGGGTTATATAGAGAAGAAATGATTATTACATTTCCATTTGTCAAGATAGATCTAACAAGTGATGTGTGTTGCTGCCACCATCTATATCTTACAAATTGCATAATTGAAGAAAGGATGCACTCTTAGGTTGGAGGTTTTTATATAGAAATGTGCTTTATGTTTAAATGACAGTCTTCATTCCACATAAAATATTATTGAAGGTGTAACGAGGTAATCCAAAAGGCTTGAAGTCAAAATCTTAATAATCAAAAGTTTTTCAATAATTAAATTAAAACGGTGATCACTGCTTACTGCTTCAGGAAATCTATTTGCATAGCATAAGCTGAAATGGGGTTCTACTCTTGGATGAAATCCTTTTACTTCTTGACATAAAAATTTTTTGATTAAGAGAACTAAAATTTGATGCTTTGATTTAAGGTACTAAATAAATGCTATCATAACTAGGCATAGTTATTTTTTAACATAAGGATCTTTTCAGTCGGATTCATAATTTTCCTTCTTTGGCAGTGGTTTGCCTTCTGGACTCAAGTGTTTCCAGCGAACCTTCCCTTGCAACCGTGGTACTGGAAGATGTAAGTGTGACTTTAAGCTTAGTTGTCATTTCCAGCATTAGAGATGAAAGCAAAGGAATATTTTTATAACGTTTTTGAACCCTTATTATATCTACTGTAAACCAAACTTTGTTCTCTGAATTTCAAACAGGTAAGCTCCTAAACCATTTCACTTCCTTTAATTGACATGAAAACTCTGCATATGTCTTAAGACTTGACTAACAATTAGTATCTTACACTCGACTTAAAAGATTGCCATGGCTTTTTTATTCCATCAATACTCCAGGTTCTGTAACAAATGGTGTAATCAAATGGAATGATAGTGAGAGGAAGTGTCCCTTCTTCTGTAGTTTATTTGATGTGTGTGTGTGTGTGAGAGAGAGAGAGAGAGGGAGAGAGGGAGTTAACAATTTATGCTAAGATTATGATGCATTTCAGCTATTGTCGCAAGCCTATAACCCCACCAAATTTGATTTTCTGATCATTCTACAGCCTTTCTTAAATCTGCTACTGACATTGAAATGATTTTGTGTTGATGAACAATTTAATAGTGGGTATAAATTGAGCCATTAGGTTTAGAACTTTGACCTTGTTTTCAGTTTTGGATTGATATCTGTAAGGTTCCGCTGAGATTGCACTAGTGGATTGTAAGATATGTTCTCTGAAGGAAACCTATGGGTAAAATATAATCATATTTGTTTCCGTGGTCAACTATCTCCCATGTATAAGGTGCTTCAAGACTTAGGTGATGAAGTCTGGCATCTCTTTTGAATAACATATGAAGTCTGGCATCTCTTTTGAATAACATACAGAAATTTGACATCCTATCTGAAGTTTGTTCCATGAATTGAATTGCATTATTTTTGTTAAGAGAGAATAATTCTTAGTGCCATGCTCAACAATGAGGTAAGCACATCTATTTATAATAGAATATAATTACAATAGGACTAAACTCATTTAGGCCTATAAGCCCATATCTTATACTAATCATCTTCTAACACTTTCATTCAAGTTGGAGCATAAATATCAAACATACCCAACTTATTACAAATATCATCAACCTGTTTTCTTGGGAGGGTTTTAGTAAATAAATCAGCTAATTGTTCTCCAGTTCTAATATATCTTGAGTCTAATAACCCTTTCCTAAATTGTTCTCCAATTCTAATATGTCTAATCCCTTCCTGAAGTTTTTATCTAACAAAATGACAATTAACTTCTGCATGTTTTGTATGTTTATAAAAAACTAGATTTGTAGCAATATGAGTAGCTACCCAATTATCACACTACAAGTGCATGGTTTCACAAGACTTAATTTCAAGTTGATGAAGAAGGTAGGAAATCCATACAAGCTCTAACATAGCACGAGTTATAGTTTGATACTTAGATTTTGCACTTGAATGAGACATCGCTTCTTGTTTTTACTTTTCCAAGACACAAGATTCTCAGTAACAAACACGTAATAACCAAAAGTGGACCTTCTATCTATAGGATATCCATTTCAATCTGCATTAGAGAAACCTTTTATTTTGCAATGACCATATTTTTATATAGAATTCCACTATTAGGTGCTTTCTTGAGATACCTTAGAATGTGCATGATTGCATTCTAATGAGAAGTTTTTGTAGAGTTCATAAATTAACTTACTACACTTATCAAAAAGGAAATATCAAGTCTAGTTATGGTAAGATAGATCAATATACCCACTAGTTGTCTATATTGCTCTGGATCTTTTGGCAACTCCTCATCTATCAAGCCAAGTTTAACATTTGAAATCATAGGAGTATTATAGCATTTAGAGCCAAGTATCCCTGTTTTTTTCAAGAAATCAAGAACATATTTTTTGTAAGATAGGAAGATTTCTTTCTTTCCTTGAGCAATTTCAATTCCTAAAAAATACCAGAGTATTCCTAAATCTTTGGTTTGAAGAAAATTATTCAATTTTGAAATACCCAATTTATCACTACCAGTGATTACAATGTCATCCACATAGATAGTCAGAAGAATACAATCAAAATCTAAGTGCTTATAAAATACTAAATGATCATGGTTACTTTTCTTCATTCTAAATTCCATCATCACATCATTAAATCTCCTAAACCAAGCTCAAGGAGATTGCTTCAAGCTATACAAAGATTTTTTTAATTAACAAACTTTGTCATACTCCCCTTGAGCAATAAACTTGGATGGTTGCTCCATATACACCTTTTCAAGTAAATTTCCATGGAAGAAGGCATTTTTAACATCAAGCTGATTGAAGGGCTAGCCATAAATAAGCGAATAGAAGTAAATTTTGCAATTGGAGAGAACGTTTCAAAATAATCCACACCATAGATTTGTGCATATCCTTTTGCCACTAAATGAGCCTTCAATCGAGCAAAAATGCCATTTGGTTAACTTTCACAGTTAATACCCAGTTACACCCAATAGAATTTTTACCATTTCGTAAGGACACGATATCTCATGTATGATTTGCCTTAATCATCATTTTTTCCTCCATAATAGCATGCCACCTAGGATGAAAGAATGCCTCTACAACACACTTAGGAATAATAATAGTCCAACCAGGCAATAAATGATTGTAAGGAGACAAACAATGAGGAATAAGACACATGTAGAGATAGGATAAACATGATAAATGTTACCTTTCTAAGTGCAACTATAAGTACCTTTTCAGTGAGCAATAAGAATATCTAGATCAGAGGATAAAGAACAAGGATCTGGTGACAAAATAGTTGGTAGGGGAGACAAAACTAGTGGTGATTCAATAATTGGTGTTGTATTAGATGTCTTGACGTTGTCGGATGAAGGTGCCTTTGTTGGTACATGCACTCTATGAGAATAAACAAGCTTAATAGGATGATGGACCCAAGTTTTTTCTTAGGGGGGGGGGGCTGAGAATCCGAAGAGGTAGAATATATAAGAAAATATTCGTTAAGGGAATTAGACTCAGGTATGGTGGAGAAAGATTCAGAAGAGCCAAAATATGATGTGGATTTAAAGAATATGACATCAAAAGATACAAAATAACAATTCAAATTAAGAGAATAACATCGATACCTTTTTTGTGTTCGAGAATAATCAAGGAAGATACATTTTAAGGATTGTGGGTCAAGTTTAGAAACTTGAGGATGATGATCTTGAACAAAACAAATACAATAAAAAATACATAAAGTGAGAGGAAACAGGTGTAGAAGGAAACAAAATGGAGTAAGATACCTAATTGTCAAGAATCTTGGATGGCATTTGATTAATTAGAAAACAAGTAGTGGAAACTGCTTCTACCTAAAACAACTTGGGCATTTTCATTTAGAATAAGAGTGCATGAGAAACCTCCATCAAATGATGATTTTTTCTTTTCGCTGTGGAGTAGTTGGATAGGAAGATTAAGGAATAATGCTATGATAAGATAAATATGAAGAAAATTGGGCAGAAAGATATTCTTTAGCATTATCACTTTACAAATTTTGTATAGAAGTAAGGAATTGATTTACAATTTCAGCATGAAAGACTCTAAAAATAGTAAATAACTTGTACCAATTTTTCATGAAATAAAGTCAAGTAACTTTTGAATAATCATCAATAAAAGTAACAAAGTACTGAGTACTAAGTTTAGGCATAATTGAACATGGACCCCAAACATCAGAGTGTATTAACTCAAAAGGGGATATAATATGTTTATTAACTCTTAGAATATAAGACAGACGATGTTGTATAGTAAACTAACACAATTCATGATCAAAATGTAAAATAGAACTTACATTAGGAAATAATTTCTTTAAAGATGGTAAGAAAAGATGACCCAAACGGCAATGTAATTGATATAGAGTACCAATAGTAGTAGCAGCAATAGGCTGGGAACTTTTTCATCAAGCACATATTGGACACCAGATTTGTATCTTTTACTAAAAATCTTCCTTGTCAGAAGATTCTAAAAAAACACAATAACTAGAAAAGAAGAAAACATTACAATTATAGGTACGTGTTATTTAATTAATGGAAAGTAAGTTAAAGGGGAATTTAGAAAGGCACAAAACATTAGATAAGGAGATATCAGGGGTAACATTTACTGTACCACTCCTAATAATTGAAGTAATAGACCCGTTTGCTATGTAACACAAGAAGGAGAAGAAGTTTGGAAAAAAGATAAAATACCATTGTGGTCCGTCATGTGATCAGTAGTTCTAGAATCAATTACCTATCTAGATTGAGTAGGTGGCGGCTGTCTAGAAACTTGAAATTATAAGTATTCGATGTATTCACTTTTAGACATGCTTAGAGTAAACCATTGCCCTTCTATATTTGACTTCTAATCAATTATCTTTCCACTAACCGGAAGTAAATCCATAGCCATGAAACAAAAGGATTTGGTATCATCATTGTGTGTAGTTTTTACATCCGAATTAGAGAAATCCGCCGTTACAACAAAAAACAATTGAAAAACAGCAGCAAAATATGCCAAGGGTTCAAAAAAAAAAAATGTAATCAAAGTGTCCAAATCACAAATCCAACCACACATAGGGGTGTGGAATCTTCTCAGAAGATTGTTGGAGAAAGAGCATTGCCGGAGGAACACTCGCACTGCCACATGCTGGAGAAGCTATTGTGTGTGGTGCTCACGTGCCTCTGTAGATGCTGCACGTGTTGCTCATGCATCGGTTTGGTGAGGTTGCTGGTCACCCATCTAGTATTCCATTAACCTAGATCTCCAAAAAACCTCCTGAATTGCCTTTAATCAAACCAAAAAGTTGCTCTTTTGTCTTGCAATACTGTACTCTTTGCTGTTTTTTTTTTTTTTTTTTAAATCAGATCTGGGTTTTGTAATTCAGCAATCCTAATTTGCTGTCATATCCTCTGTGACTTAGTCATGCATAAAAAAACTGAAAAAAAGAGGGAGGGGAAGAAGAAGAGGCTAAGAATTTTTTTTTCGAGTAAAAGAGAGATATCTAGATAGAGACTTTGAATACCATGTTGAGAGAGAATAATTCTTAGTGTCGTGCTTAACAATGAGGCAGGCATATCTATTTATAATAGAATATAAATTACAATAGGACTAAACTCATTTAGGCCGATAAGCCCATATCTTATATTAATCATCTACTAACAGTTTTCAATCATATTGACTGATCCTTATTGTATGTTTCTATGCAGATTATAATTTTGCAATCAAAAGTGGTGGTCCTCAATTTACATCAGGAAGTGGCATTGTTTATGAAAGGGATAATGAGACACTTGGTCCGGCTATGTATTATGTCACTGATACTGACAGATGGGCTGTTAGTAATGTAGGATTTTTCACTGGGAGCAACAATCCTCAGTACCGAACTTCTGTGTCTAATCAGTTCACCGGTACTGTTGAGTCGGAGCTTTTCCAGACAGCATGTATCTCTGCTTCGTCATTGAGATATTATGGTCTGGGGTTGGAAAATGGTTATTACATCATCACCCTCCACTTCGCAGAAACGGTTATTCTTGATACTACCTCATGGAAAAGTTTGGGGAGAAGGGTGTTTGATATTTATATCCAGGTACATGTTCCCCCTATCCTTGAGGATGATATTGGGTGACTCTATCTAAGAATTTGGATTTATTTTTTATTAATGTTCAGTTATACTCCAACATGATGACTAATTTATTATGCCTACATCTTGGGTTTGTTGTGCACTGTTGAAACAATTTTCTTACGGCTCAAACTTCTGGAACAAGTTCATCTTCTATAACATCATGGATAAGCAACTGATCATATGTGTTTATAAGATTTCTATTTTATTTTATTTTCCAAAGTTTCTAGAGAACAAGATGTTGTGCAGTGTATGAGTTTGGAACACTTACAATAGTGCTAGCATGTGTCAGGCCAACTTGCGTATAGCTTATAACTCAATTTGAATTTTAACTTGATAAGTTAGACTTATGAAACAATAAGTGATATGTGAACTGAATTATCTTTTATAAATGAACCAAGCCTAAGCTATTGGAAGCTCAACTTATTTGTATTATAAACTAGCTTGGTATATAGATATGTAATTAAAAATAAATATATATTTATTACAAATATATTATGGTATACATTATATTTTTATTACTAATATATTACTTTTTTTTATCTAGTGTTTTAAATATATCACTTTTCTTTTATGAACTGTAAAATAAGGTTCATGCTTATTTGTAGATAGACTAATAAAGTTAGAAGCAGCAATGGATGAGTTGGAAAATTTGAGTCATGTCATCTTCTTGTATCTACTTGTCATCTTAATATAACATATTTTGAGACAAATAACCATTTATGCATATGCTTATAGTACTATTTTTAGTCATTCATATTTTTTTTATATACTCTATGCTGTTAAGTAGCTTAACATATTTGCTCCTTAATATTTTTTAAACTATCAACTTGTTAATAAAATACTTTATTATCATAATTGATTTGAGCTTAAGGAACCAAAATGAGCTGCTCATGTGGTTAATTGGAGTGGAGCTTGAGTTGAAAATTTTGATTGGAATTGAGCTTAAGCCGAACATGAGTTGGAAAATTCAAAGCAAGCTGAGCCTAAACTAAGACCAACTCAGCTCATTGCCTGTCCTGTCTGATTAAAAAATAATAATAAATGAAGAAATGGCCAGTTTCAATTATGATTTGAGAAGTTCTTGGCCTCTATAAACAATGCTATGTCTGTGTGACACTAAGCAGAAACTAGGAAAATATCTGGAAAAATAGGTGAGAGTTGACTGAAAGAAAATTTTGGTTTGGTTAATGTATGGGTGAAAAATGAGTATCTAATGCAGTTATTATTTTTGTTTCTGAAAAATTATATCCCTTCCTTCCATATACATTCTGATATTTATCTTTTTAATTTGTTCATTCCAGGGAAATCGTGTTGCAAAAGATTTTGACATTAAAAGGGCGGCTGGAGGGGCCTCCTATCAAGCTGTTCAAAAGGAATATAGGGTTAACGTTTCAGAAAACTACCTTGAGATCCATCTTTTTTGGGCTGGAAAAGGGACATGCTGCATTCCACATCAAGGCACTTATGGACCTCTAATTTTAGCAGTAAGTGCCACCCCAGGTAATATATTATGAAATAGTCAGGCAGTTCATAAATTTTATTTTCTGCTATATTAAAATGCATAATCTTGAAATTTTCTGCTTATGTGCTAGACTTCAAACCCACGGTCAGTAACAAACCTGAAACTACAAAGAAGAGTAGAACGGTCTGATCCTGGGACTTGTTATTGGTGTTGGAGTTGTTAGCTTGCTGTCTGTTCTTGTGGTTTTCTTTGTCATTCAAAGAAGAAAGCACCATAGAGATGATGATGAAGGTAAAGAAAAACTGTACATATTTATTGTGTATGTGTTTGTAGATTATATATGGTATTACTGTCTTGTGCTGCTATCCTAAAGTTGCTACCTGGTTTCTGATCCTCTATCTACAATATTCTGGTGAAAAGTGCTGTAAATTGGAGAGTGCAAGTTTTCCTACAAGACCAAATAGAATTCAAGGCAGAATTCCAGTTAAACAAAGCCAATTTCTTTCTCAAAGCCTAACCTGGTGTTTAATTTGCAGAGCTTTTAGGTATTGATATAAAGACACACATTTTCAGCTATTCTGAGTTGAAGAATGCTACAAATGACTTCAGTGTTGGCAACAAGCTCGGCGAGCGAGATTTTGGACCTGTTTTCAAGATGAATATTCTAAAAAAGATTTAGAGAATGATTGCATGTCTTTTCCATAAAAGCATATCATTATCTATCAGATTAAATTAATCAATTTTTTCATTTCTTTTTCTTTTTTCCAATTTTCACCCCTCCAGAAATTTTCTCTGTAATTAGGCGCTATAGTTTACAAATGTTAATGACTGGGTCATCGTCATGGCTTGTCCTAATTATCTTGTCTAAATTTGTGTGACTTAATACACACAAGACATGTCTTAGTAGTTGAGCTGGTATAATTAACCTATATCAGCATCACAACATGCTTCTAATGTGATGAATGCTGCACATTTTGGACGAAGCATGTGTCCATGTATGACTGTGATGCTAATTAAGGATAAATTTGTTTTATGACATTCATTTTCTCTAATTTAAAGGACATAATTATTTTAGAAAAAAAAGAAGAAAAGAAAAAGCATAGGGACTGAATTAAAACAAATGAAATCATAAGAACTAAATATATTAGTAAACCTTGCTTTAAGATAATACTAACTAGAATTTTAAGATATCAACAAACAAATAACAACAAAGCCTTATCCTATTACATGGATTAGCTACATGAATCGTACGATGCTATTTGACTCTATCTGAAACTAAATTTTTCAAAAATATTATTCATCAAGATATCTCTTTTTATAATTTTTCAAGTGTCCTTTTGACTTCCCTTTACATTTTTTCATAGGTTAAAGATCATGCAATGCCTCTAGTGACTTTCTTTACACATATTCAAATCACCTTAGTCGATTTTGTCATTCTCTTCTCAATAGGTGTCATGCTAATATTCCTTTGTATGTATTCATTTTGTATCTTGTTCGTTCTTATGCGATTAGACATTCATCTTAACATTCTCATTTCTACTATCCCTATTTTTGCTTGTTATTCCTTCAAAGCCCAATAGGTGTCATGCTAATATTCCCTTGAATGCATTCATTTCGTATTTTATTTGTTCTTGTGCGATTAGACATTCATCTTAACATTCTCATTTCTGCTATCCCTATTTTTGCTTTTATTATCCCTTCAAAGCCCAATATTCATTGCCATAAAACATAGTTAGTCGTATAGCGGTCTGATAAAATTTTCTTTTAAGTTTAGTAGATACTTTGTGATTACAAAAAATCCCTGATACCTTTCTCCATTTTAACTATTCAGCTTGTATATTGTGTATGACATCTCCATCAATTTTCTTATCACTTTGTAATATTGATTCCAGATACTTAAATTTAAATACTTATGGTATGACATGCTCTCCGATTGTTACCTCCAAATCATTTGTATCTTGCTTCTTGTTAAATTTGTAAGGCATGTATTTTGTCTTACTCCTACTTAAGCAACAACCTTTTGATTCCAATGCTTATCTTTAAAGTTCAAGTTTATAGTTAACCTTTTTCTTTGATTCTTCAATCAGAACTATATCATCCACAAATAACATACATTTAGCGATAGTCTTTTGTATGTTCCTAGTAAGAATATTCAAAACTAGATTAAACAAGTAAAAAGTTAAGTCTTGATGTATATCTATCCTTGTAGGGAAGTCTTTTATTTTGCCTCCAGGAGTTCTTATACTTATAATTATCTGATCATATATGTCCTTTATAGTTCACATATATGTTACACAAACTCTTTTCTTTGCTAGAATCTTCCACAACAGTTATCTTGGTACTCAATCATAGGCTTTTTTTAGGTCAATGAAAACTATATGTGAGTCTTTCTCTTTATGCCGATACAATAACTTTTATTGTAGACCTTCTTAACATAAATCCAAATTAATTTTCTGCAATTTTAGTCTTGTTTCTTAATTTTTGCTCCATCAAATCCAAATTAATTTTCTGCAATTTTAGTCTTGTTTCTTAATTTTTGCTCCATCATTTTTTCTCATAATTTCATAATATGGCTCATAAGTTTTATTCCTCAATAGTTTGTACAGTTTTGAATATCTCCTTTTCCTTTATTCTTATATATAGGCATCAAAATACTCCTCCTCCACTCATTTGACATTTTCTTAAATCTTAAAATCTCATTAAATAGCTGAGTGAGCCAATAGATACCTTGCTCTCCTAAGTATTTTCAAACTTCAATAGAAATACTATTAGGACCAATGACTTTCCCATTATTCATCCTCTTAAGAGCTTTCTTTACTTCCTCAACTCGAATCTTGCAATAGTAAGGCAAATTTTGTTCGTCCTTTGCGATAATAAGCCAAATTTTGTTCGTTCTCTTGAATTTCTAGTCCTTTTATATCCCTAGTCGATCTTTGCTGGTCATTAAAAAGTTTATAAAAGTACTTCTCCCATCTCTCTTTGATATCTTCAGCTACAAGTAGAACTTGTCCTTTTTTATCCTTAATACACTTTATTTGTTCCACTCTTTAATTTCTTTTCTATATTTTTAGTAAATTTATAAATTTTTCGTTCCCTATTCTTTGTTCTTAGATCTCGGTAGAACTCTTTAAAAGCTTTATATCGTGTTTCACTCACTGCCTTCTTGGTCTCATTCCTAGCCATTTGATATCTTTTCCAGTTTTTAGTATTATTGCACACATGTAAAGATTTAAAATAATCCCTTTTGATTTTGACCTTTTTTTACACACTTTCGTTCTACTACTAAGATTCTTTATCTCTTGGTTTAAAACCTTTTAATTCATCCAAGACTACTTTAGTAACTATCCTAACCCTCTTAACTATCTCATCTCAAATATGATTGGCACTTCCTTATACTTCCCAATTACCTTCCTCCAATAATATTTTCTTAAAAATTATCTGTTTCTCACTCTTGAACTGCCACTCCTTGATCCTAGGATTTATAACTTGTCGTCTTTTCTAGTTATGGGTCTTAAAATGAACATTAAGGACCAAGAACCTATGCTGTGTAGTAAGGTTCTTCCCTGAAATTACTTTTCGATCCTTATAAACTCTTCTATCTTAACTCCTTATTGAAAAGAAATTAATTTGTGATCTTGAGGTTTCATTCTTGTACATGATTAAATGCTCATCCCGTTTTTTAAAATAAGTGTATGCAATCTTGAAATCATATGTTATAGAAAAATGAAGAATAGATTGCCCCTTGTCATTTAATTCTTCAAAACTAAATCCTCCATAAGCTCCCAAAAATTGCCTTGTCTCACCATCAACATGTTCATTTAGATCCCCTTTGATGAGATTTTTATTTTTTTGGGTGAAATTTCTTGAACCAACCCTTTCAAGTCTTCCTAAAACTTTTCCTTCAAATATACCTCCAATCTTACTTGTGATATATAAGCACTAATGATATTGATAGTCTCCCATTCAATCATCGATTTTAATGATAAGACCTTCTCCCCAATCTTTTTTACATCTATCACATTCTTCTTCTTCCAATTTTTGTTTACAATAATACTAACTCCATTCTTTCCTCTAACTTTTCCTATATCCTATAATTTAAATCCTGTGGTGTTTAACTTCTTGACCCTTTCTCCAACCCGTTTAGTTTTAAAGACACATGATATTAATTCTTTTTTGAATTATGAGGTCCACAATCTCCAAAAATTTACTTGTCAACGTACTGATATTCTAAGTACCAAACCTAATTATGTTCTCCTAGACTAGCTTCTTTATTTAAATTTTTCTAAAAAAATATGAGAAATGTGAGGACCCTTGCTCATTTAACAATATATCCAGGTGTCAATGCAGTAACTCTAACTCATTTGATACTATACTCAAGCCATATAGCATGTTACTTCTGGTAACGATCTAGTATTAGCACAATTTAATTGTTATGTGTGATCCATGATTGGGGTATCAACAAAGTTTTACATTAGCTGTCAAAGGTCTAACACTATCCAGAGGGAGAATTGCTCCCCACTTGAGTTAAAAGCTGATGTTACTCAACTCAGCAATAATTGAAACTTTAAGATATTGATTGCATTTTTGAGTTTTGCTATGTTAATGAAATATATCTTCATATATTCTAATAGAAACATTTGAGCTTAAATTTAAAGTTAATTCTTTGTTCATTAGATTAAATAGTTTTTCATTTGTACTTTGCAGGGAACACTTGATGATGGAAGACTAATTGCTGTGAAGCAACTATCTATAGGATCCAATCAAGGAAAGAGCCAGTTCATAACTGAGATTGACACTATATCTACTGTACAACATCGTAATCTGGTCAAATTATATGGATGCTGCATTGAAGGAAATAACAGGCTTCTTGTCTATGAGTATCTTTAAAATAAGGGTCTTGATCAAGCATTATTTGGTATGAGGATGATATCTTTTCTCTCCATGCATGTTGTGCATGCAACTATCTGAATGTTTATCCATGTTTTTAATTTTTTCTTTTTTTATCCAATTCATTTGAATTTCACTTGGTAGTACTTAAGCCTTAAGGATATGTTTGGCTTGCATGTAGGAAATTGTTTAACCCTCAAATGGCCTGTGCGTTATGATATCTGCATGGGTGTAGCCAGAGGTTTAGCATATCTTCATGAGGAGTCGTGGCATCATATTGTACACTGTGATGTGAAGGCTAGTAATATTCTGCTTGATCATGAGCTTATCCCCAAAATATCTGATTTTGGCTTGGCTAAACTACATGATGATGAAAAAAACCCATATAAGCACTCGTGTGGCTGGGACAATGTAAGTAAAGAGTTAATTGTGTTATTCTTTCCAAATTAGATGATTTTATATGTATTTTATGTGTTTATGCTTGCATGTTTTTGTTTTGATTAACCCTGTATTCAAATTTTCCTTGTTAAGTGGATATCTTGCACCAGAGTATGCCATGCGTGGATATCTTACTGAAAAAGCAGATATCTTTTCCTTTGGCGTTGTGGCTCTAGAGATAGTTAGTGGGAGGCCAAATTCAGATTCTAGCTTGGACGGAAAGGATATTTATCTTCTATAATGGGTACGAATATGATTAGTTATTACTAACTTGCTTGAAATAATTAACTTTCCTAGCAAATTAACAATTAACATTCAAACCACTCTCTATTTTGATGTTGCAAGCATGCCAAGCATTAAGTTGAAATCATATCGCATTCTCCCCTAGCCCTTCCTAAGAAAAAAGGATTTTTTTTTTATCATGTGTTTAACAATAGAGCAAATTGCATTAACCTCCCTTGAGGTTTGAGTCAATTATACTTGACACCCTTCATTTTTCAAAACAATACACTTTCAACCCAGAAACACTTTCTTCACTATGAAATGTCATGATGATAACTTTTTAATTGCAGCCCCTTCTCTAATGTCATCCATCATGGGTGGAAGACCATTTTCCTACTTTTTTTTTTCTGGTAAAAATATTGCAACACTACTATATGTTAAAAAAGGGGAAAGACTATATTTGTTCTTCAAAGAAAGGGAACATTTGTTCATAAAAAGTAGGGAAATGGTTTTCCAGCCATAAGAGATAACGTTAAAGAATGGGCTGTAGTTTAATGGTCAACACCATTTCATTTTTTAATGGTGGAAATGCTCTGGGGATGGAAGTGTATGATTTTTGAAAAATGAGGGGTTCTGGGTGTAATTAGGCCAAACCTGAAAGGAGGTCAATGTAATTTGCCCTTAAAGATATGCATGAGTCTCTTAGCACATCATTATTGATTTTGGAATTGCGTAGCTGTTATTATTCTATTCCTCTCTTTTTTTCCCCCTTGTTTATCTAATCACATCACAAATTGATCGCCAAAATCCTATTCTCATAGTCATACTATGAGTCCATTTCTTTTTTTTCCCCTTTATTGCGAGGAATGGTAGGAGACTAAAGTCTCACTTGAAAGTCGTTTGTGTCTTTAAATGAGGTCCCAGAGCATCTCATTTGATCCATACCAGTACCATCATGTAACAACTACAGTGAACCTCTTGGTCTTAACTTCTCAAAATTATTCAGTGCTCTCAAATTATCTGATCTTTACCTGGCATGTAGGTATAGAGTGGTTCTTCCCATGTCAATGCTGGATATGTAACAAAAAATATCTTTTTCCTTGACAAAATGTAGGATAACTTGTCACAGAAAAAATGGCCAATGTGAAGGTTTTTTGCGATTTTGGCTCCTTAAGGAAAATTTTGTGAACATTTAATACTGGTGTTCTTTTGAACTTGTTTAAAAGTTATGACCGTAAGTACCAGCCGTTTCATTCCCAAAAAAAAAAAATATGCTGATTGGGCTGGCAGAAAGAAGAACACGGATGGACTCACGGAGAGAAGGCGAGCAACGTACAGTGGCGCGTGCAGTACACGCGCGTCTGGAACGGTGGCGCGTGGAGTCCACGCGCGTCTGGGAGTGGCGCGTTAGTGACACGCGCTAGCCATGGTGGCCGGAAATTCGCCGGCGATGCCTGATTCTGGTGGTGGTTTTGGAAAATTTGAAGTGCTGCCCCGTGAATCGAAGAACTCAGATCTGGGTGTATTCAGAAGTTTCTGGGCAGGGAAAAAAAAGAAGGGAAAAAGAAATTAAAAATGCAGAAGCAGAGTCCTCAATGTGAGGGCTCTGATACCAACTTGAAATTGTTGGAATGAATGGCTTGAGAAAATTATCTCAGCCTTGGTTCTTTATATAGCAAAATTACAATCAATACATTTTAATGCTAGAGAATAAAATCCCTAAAATTATGCCTAAATATTTCCTCATTTATCATAGTCAACTATACATATCAATTACATTTATTACTATTTAACAGATAGCAAGTAACATATGTTATTGCCATGAAAATTACTTCTAAGAATGCTTGTATTCTTAAAAACTTCAATATATGCCTTGATTCCTGACCATTAAACCGATTACATTTATTTACTTTTGGCGTTCTTAATTAATTTTTTTTCTGGTTTCTTGTTCTTAGGGCTTGGCATCTGCATGAGAACAACTGTGTAGTGGAGCTGGTAGATCCTAGACTATCTGAATTCAGTGAGGAAGAAGTCAAAAGAATCGTAGGGATAACTCTTCTTTGCACCCAAACATCGCCTATGTTACCGCCATCAATGTCCCGTGTTGTGGCAATGCTTTCTGGAGATATTGAAGTGAGCACTGTGACATCAAAGCCCGGATACTTAACTGACTGGAATTTTGTTGATGTGAGTCATTTTAGTAGTGTGATGACAGACATTGCAACTAAAGGATCGGATACAAGTCACTACAGCGCATAAGTACCAGCTTTGTTGGTGGTGCAGACATTCTCCTGTAGAGCCTTCCAAACCCATCCTTAATAATGATCAGTGGCAGAACCGCATTGAGCTGAGTGGAGGCAATGAACCCATTCACATTTTAAAACCCCATCCTATATATAGTGTAATGTACAGCATAAGGTGCTTCATATTCAACATGCATCCATTCAACTTGTACCATTATCCCCACACAGTGGGATGCAAGCTGCTAAAGGTAGGCACAAGCAACCGATTAACTCAGCATGTGTAAAATTTTTAAGTATAATTCGACTTTGTTGAACCTACTGGTGTTGGATTCTTGACTCTGCCACTAATAATGAGCCGGTGTGAGAATCCTGACTCTGCCCGATGATGATACTATAAGAGAATTGGTGTAGTACTAGTTGGTTCCTTGATTCTTCGTCACGTTTATATGACTATGAGAATGACATTTTTCTCCTAGAATTTCCTCTCTAGTTTTTCTTTTACTCTGTTTTACTAGTTGATTTATTCAGTTCAGTTCCGTATTGTATCATAGAGATTGGTAGGTAAGCTTCGAAATCAGTAGAACTTGAGAAAGAAAGAAGAAAGAATGAATCTTTAATTGCAGAAACTATAATCCTGCCAGCAGGGAACTATACTGGGCAGGGTATACATGTACATTCCCCAGGTTTCTTCGAGAGACCTGACCTCTCCCCTTTCCCTCCTCTATGTTTTTCCTTACCCTCCTCTCTCTGGCTCTCCTCTATTTATAAGGGAGTTTGCCTCCCTTTTCTTACATTCGGTTGGGCTCCTAACAGAATGCCCAACCGTTATTCTGTTTCCTATTCTGTTTCTGGTCCTAACTGAATGTTTGTTATTTCTGTTTCTGTTGCCTCTCCTCCTAACCACTGGCTCTAATCCTATTTATCTTCATATGATATGCTGTTGTTATTCCTTTATTATCCTTCTATTCCTTTTAACATAAACTTTTCTGATTGGGGGTCTACTAACAATACTCCCCCCAAAAGTTCCACCTTGTCCTCAAGGTGGAAGTTTGGAAATGTGTCCTAGATGGTGGCAGCAGATTCCCAGCTGTTATCGCACTCCGGTGAGTTGAGCCACTTGATGAGAACTTCGAGCTCTCCATGAGGTCCCTCTCGGGTTTGTAGAATCTGTTCCGGTAAGACTTGTAATTCCCCTTCATCTGAGAGCATAGGAGGTAAAGGTTGAGGTGTCGTTTGAGGTGGTAGGGCCTTCTTTAGCAGTGATATATGAAAGACCGGATGTATTTGGCTGGTTGCTGGGAGTTGTAAATGATAGGCGACTTTTCCAATTCGGTGTAGGACTTGAAAGGGGCCATAAAACCTTGGACTAAGCTTCTCATTTGGGCACTTAGCTAATGATTTAAGGCGATATGGTTGTAGCTTGAGATAAACCCAGTCCCCTACTTGGAATTCGACCTCCCTGCGATGTTGATTGACTTGGGCTCGCATGCAGTCTTGAGCTTTGAGTAGGTTAGCTCTGAGTTCTGATATAGTATTGTCTCTTTCAGCAAATAACCGGTTAACTTCTTCAACTGAGGAGGGGACAGTGGTTCCTTTCAGCAGTATAGGAGGATCTCAACCATATAGGGCTTTGAAGGGAGTCATTTTGGTTGAACTGTTGTAGTTGGTGTTAAACTAAAATTCTGCCCAACTTAACCAGTCAGCCCACTGTTTAGGCTTTGTCCCTGTCAAGCTACGCAGATATGTCTCCAGACAGCGATTGACCACCTCTGTTTGGCCGTCTGTTTGGGGGTGGTATGCTGTACTAAACTTGAGTTGAGTGCCTGCCAAGCAGAACAATTCTTTCCAGAATTTGCTAAGAAAGATTTGATCTCTATCAGAGACAATGGATTTAGGAAACCCATGGAGTTTGACTATTTCTTTCAAGAAGATAGAGGCAACATCCTTAGCTGTAAAAGGATGGCTGAGGGCTAAAAAATGTGCATACTTAGTGAATCTGTCCACTATTACCATTATAGTGTCTTTCCCTTTTGCTTTAGGTAGGCTAGTGATGAAGTCCATTGAAATGTCAGTCCAGATGTGTTGTGGAATGGGTAGGGGTTGTAATAAACCAGCTGGTGCCAAAGTTTCATATTTGTTTCTTTGGCAGACCTCACAGGTGGAGACATATTGCTGAATATCCTTCCTCATTCCTTCCCAATATAGTACTACAGCTAGGCGTTTGTAGGTTCTGAAAAACCCTGAATGACCCCGCATGGGAGAGCTATGAAATTCGGCTAGTAGAGTAGGAATGTGGAGAGAATTTTTGGGTAGTACTAGCTTCCCTTTGAAAAGCAATCTGTTTCCTTGAAGATGATACCCAAGGTGAGAATCAGACTTGATTAGCAAGTCTCTAATGATCTTACTGAGTTTCTCATCTTTGTGCGCTTCTTCTATCCAGCTCTCTAGTTTTGGCCATTGTAGGACTGTGATAGCTTTGAATGTCATCCTCCTAGAAAGGGCATCAGCTGCAGAGTTGTCTCTCCCTGGTTTGTATTAGATTTCAAAATCAAATCCAAGTAGTTTAGAGGCCTATTTAAAGTGTTCCTTGCCTAATAAGCGTTGTTCATTGAAAATTTTCAGACTTCTCTGATCCGTGCGTATGATAAAATGTGTCCCCATTAGATAATGTCGCCATTTCTGGACTGCCATCACTATGGCCATCAGTTCTCTTTCATAAATTGATTTGGTTTGAGCTTTGTCTGATAATCCCTGGCTTAAGAAGGCAATTGGTCTGTTTTCTTGTAGTAAGACAGCACCTATTCCCTTGCTAGAGGCATCAGTCTCTACCACAAATGGTTTGGAGAAGTCTGGAACATTTAATACGGGAAGTGCTGTCATGGTTATTCTCAGCTTATCAAAGGCTTCCTATGCCTCTTGATTCCACTGGAAGTTATCCTTTTTTAATAGCTGAGTCAGGGGTTTGGCAATTTTTCCATAATCTTTGACAAAATGCCTATAGTACCCTGTGATTCCGAGAAATCCTCTTAACCCTTTGACATCTTTTGGGACTGGCCATAACCACATGGCTTCTATCTTCTTTGGATCGGCAGCCACTCCTTCTGCAGAAATAATATGCCCCAGGTACTCCAAGCTAGGTTAGCCGAATGCACATTTCTTTCTGTTAATGAACAGGCTGTGTTCCTTGAGTGTTTACAGAACAGTTTTTAAATGAGATAGATGAGCTTCCTCATTAGGACTATAGACTAGAATGTCATCAAAAAAGACTAATGCAAACTTCCTCAAGTACGGTTTCAGAATTTCATTCATCAATGATTGGAATGTAGAGGGTGCATTGGTCAAACCAAAGGGCATTACTAGAAATTCGTAGTGTCCTTCATGAGTACGAAATGCTGTCTTTTCAATGTCCCCTTCTCTCATTCGAATCTGATGGTAGCCCGCCTTTAGGTCTATTTTAGAAAAGATTGTAACTTCTCCCAACTCATCTAGGAGTTCTTCTATGACTGGAATAGGAAATTTATCAGGGACTGTACACCTGTTTAGGGCTCTATAATCCATACAAAATCTCCATCCACCATCCTTCTTCATGACTAGTATGATTGGACTAGAATAGGGGCTAGTGCTGGGTCTAATAATGCCAGCCTTGAGCATCTCATTCACCAGCTTTTCTATCTCAGCTTTCTGGTAGTGGGGGTATCTATAAGGACGGATGTTAGGAATGGTAGTTCCTCCCTTTAAGTATATGGCATGATCATGTGTTCTGCTGGGTGGCAGACCTTGGGGTTCTTGAAATATCTCTTTGAAATCATGTAAAATGGCTTCTACTACTGTTGGGGTGGGTTGTATTTCATTTTCAGCTTCTGCCACCCATTTATATTCTAACAGAAATCCTTGTCCCTCATCCTTCAGGTTTTTTTCTAATGATTTGAAGGAGATTTGTGTTCTTGACAAGGTAGGATCCCCTCTCACTACTGGTGTGTTCTTACCGACCTTGACTTTTAGTAACAATTTGCCACAGTCAGCTCTTATTTCTCCCAAGCCAGCTAACCATTCCAATCCTAACACTAAATCAACCCCTTTTAGATTGAATAGGTAGAATTCTTGCTGGATTATCATGTCCTGTACTTGTAAGGTGAGGTCCTTGCATTTGCCTTAACAATTCACCTTGCGTCCATTTCCTACTTCCACTGCATAGGTGGCTGTTTTCTCCATCTTTAGTTGAAGTTCCTCCACCAACTCCTTAGATATGAAATTGTGAGAGGCTCCACAATCAATCAAAATGACTACTCTTTTTCCTTCTACTGTAACCCATACTTTCCAAGACTTCTTTGAAGTAAAACCTGCCATTGAATACAGGGAGAGTTGCAAGGCTTTGTAATTTCGCTCTTGTTGTTCTGGAGCTTCTTTTTCCTCTGTTCCTTCTGATTCTTCCATTTCAAGTGGTTCCTCCATAAGCATTACCTTATACTGCTTATTCTTGCACACATGCTCTGGCCCATATTTTTCATCACATCTGAAACATAACCTTTTTCTTATCTTTTCTTGTAATTCTGCATCTGTCAATCGCTTGAACCCTCCTACCCTGCTTCTTGCTGTTCCAGTGGGTCGATTGCTATAGCTGGTAAAGTAGGTTGTCTTATCCCCTCCAGTAGATCCTACTTGAGAAGGTTCTTTGTTCCCTCTTTCATAGGATACTATCTTTGCTGGTAAGATTCCTTTAATTTCAGTTCTGTCATAACCCTTCTTCACTATTCCTCCTCGAATTAATGCTTGGTTCTTTTCATCAATCATTTGGGCTACATTCATCATGTCTGCCAGTGAGGTTGCTGGATGTAGTTTGAGCTCTGTTTTGATCTCTTCTCTTAACCCGTTCAAGAAAATACCCTTAAGGTACTCGAGTTCTGTCCCTCTTAAAGGACCTGCATACAGTTCAAACTTCTCTCTGAATTCTTCTACGGTATTGGTCTGTTTAAGGCTAAGTAGTAGCTCATAGGGGTTTTCCATCATGGCTGGCTGGAATCGCCTGATTACAGTTGTCTTGAATCTCTCCCATGTGGGTCTTGGAGAGCTGGCTTCCCACCATTGGTACCAGCTGAGGGCCTTGCCTTCCATTGCTACCAATACCGCTTGCAGCCTTTCCCTTTCATTCACTTTTTTAATCTGGAAATATCTTTCTAACCAGCTCACCCATCCATACGCATCTTCCCCAGCAAACAACGGAATCTCTAACCTCCTCCATCGATCATCACCAATGGCTCCCATTCTCCTTCCTGCTTCCTCTTCTTCTGGATCGATATTTCTGTCTCCACCAGAATGCGCGACTGAATCTGGAGTAGGTCCCCTAGTTTGATTGAGTCACGAGAGCCTCCAGCAGCTCCTCCACCCTCTTTAGCCTGGCGTCACTCAATTCCCTTCTAGCCTCCCTCGCTTCTTATTCTCCTGCCGTTTGCCGCCTCCATTCTTCGAAGGTCTTCTCCAGAGATTCCAATCTGGCCTCCATCTTTGATCGAACCATGAAAGAAACTTCAAGATTCTATCTTTTGCTCCCAAGATCGTGGGAGCTCTGATACCACTTGGTAGGTAAGCTTCAAAATCAGTAGAACTTGAGAAAGAAAGAAGAAAGAATGAATCTTTAATTGCAGAAACTATAATCCTGCCAGCAGGGAACTATACTGGGCAGGGTATACATGTACATTCCTCAGGTTTCTTCGAGAGACCTGACCTCTCCCCTTTCCCTTCTCTATGTTTTTCCTTACCCTCCTCTCTCTGGCTCTCCTTATTTATAAGGGAGCTTGCCTCCCTTTTCTTACATTCGGTTGGGCTCCTAACAGAATGCCCAACCGTTATTCTGTTTCCTATTCTTTTTCTGGTCCTAACTGAATAGTTTGTTATTTCTGTTTCTGTTGCCTCTCCTCCTAACCACTGGCTCTAATCCTATTTATCTTCATATGATATGCTGCTGTTATTCCTTTATTACCCTTCTATTCCTTCTAACATAAACTTTTCTGATTGGGGGTCTACTAACAGAGATTATTTGAATTCTAGCGTAAATAACCATCTATACATAATGATTGGGGTTGGTTTTTCTTCTTGGAGTTTTGCTTTGTGTAAAAATCTAGCAATTCTGCCAACGGGTTGGGAATCTGGTTTTGGAATTTTGATTGCGGGTTGTTTTCTGGTTTTTTGTAGTATTTGTCCTCTTGGTTTCTTTTCTTTGAGGATCGGTTACCATGTATTCTTCTTTCTTTTATCTACTCCCCCCCCCCCCCAAAATGGAGGTTTTTCTTCTTGTTTTCTTCTATTTTCCAGTAGTAATAGTAATAGTGGTGGTGGTAGTAGTGGTAGTGGTAGTGATAGTAGGGGAGGGGGAAGAGATGGAGCAAAGCCAATTCTACCAAGTACCCAAATTACCATTTCACCAATACAAACACCCTTCAAATCAGATTTAAGTCCTTTCTAGTAATTGCAGCTGCGGCCGCTGCATTAACCGTTGATCATAAAAATGTAATGGCCCTAATTATTTGGATGGTTAAATGCAGCAATTTGGAAAGAATCTATACATTTTTAAATCTCCTGCATACTCACTGTTCATGCAAACAACAGAGAATCATACAAGTAACTCAAAAAGGATAAATGTCTACCCAAACATTGTCATCTTGATCATAACAATAGTGCTAGATTTACAGTCATTAGTTGGAGGGTACATGGTAGTATTTCCCTTTACACATGCATCGGTAGGCAATGGGGCAAGACTCAGCACTGGAGCACTTGAAGCTCACGATCACTCTCTTGCATGGAAAGCACGGCCCACACGCACGCGAACAATCCGGCAAGCTTGAACCTGTTGGCTGAAGATCCATTTCAATATCTTCTGTTGCTCCTTTCTGCAAATTACAAGCAGGAAAACTATCGTTTTCTCCAAGAATCTTGTGCTTTATTCCTTAGGTGGCATCTTGTTTGTGGAATCAAACATTATCAGAAATTTTAACATTCTTGGAAGTGTGTTTCCAAGAATTTAATTCTTAAGAAGGTGATATTATTATATTTGATTCAATTAAAAATATTTCTACAAATATTAGATATTGTGTTTGAATTATTTTATGTATTTTTAAAAATATTATTAGATTAAAAAAAATTTCTTATTAAAAATTAAGTGATCAATGAATTATAATTGGTAATGGTCACCAATCATGAATGGTAGACGGCAATGGGTGATGATCTATAATGATAATCGATGGTCGGTGGCAATGGTCAATGATGATGGGTAATAATTGATGGTAAGGGTAATTGATATTGGTCATGGACAATTAGCAGTAGTGACAACGATAATAATTATGAGTGATTACTAGTAATAGGTAGTAGTGACAACAATGATCAACAATGATAGATAATAGAAGATGGTCATTGATAGTGAATGTTAACTGATGATGGTCACCGTTGATAAATGATGGCTAATAATAAATTATAATATACGATGGTCACTAACAATGGTCAATAACGGTGGGTGATAGTCATCATTGATAAGTAATAACCAATGGTAGTTAACAGTTGTAAATGTAATAAATACTATTGATAAGTGATAACCATTGGTAGTTAACGTAAGTGTAATTAAGATGTTAATAATGGTGAGGCTTAAATGAAAGCTTGAATAGAATAGTCTACATTAACAAAATATTCTCATGTTATAAATATAAGATATATACTTCCTCTATGAGAATATTTTAAAGAAATATTGGATTAAAAATGTTTTTAAGAATGTGAGAAATATTCTGCAACCGTAATATCACCTTAGTATATTCATATTAAGCAATGTGAATGGACTATTCTTTCTAATCACCAATTCCAATTTTTATGATACAACAAATAAATAAGTTTGGTTTCATAATTGAATTGAAGAACTATGCTGGATGAACAGCAGCTGGGGATCACTCCCGCCTTCGCGGTCGTGAGGCGGTTGAGCTAGCTGTGCATCCTGATTTTTCTAAATGTCGGAAACAAACCTTTTTATCTGCAACTGCGGCTTCCTTTCCTTGCAAGTTGACTGGTGAATCTAGCACATGAAAAGCATCCATAAAACAACAATCTCGTGCCTTTTTACGCAGTAACAATCATGTATATATAAAAATAATTAGTCCTAGTTTACTTATACATCTCATGTTACTGATTCCATTTTGATGTTTTGATAGATCCTAATAAAAGGAAGCTCTAGTTGTCCTGCTGCTTAGAAAAATAGTAATACCTTACATGAAACCGAGAAAGCTCATCTTATGTGACAAAACTTCGATGAAAACAATACTCATAACGTACCATTATTTTATGTGAAATGCAACATCTTTGAAGTATATTGCACTCACCATGATTAGGCATCAACCCAAGGCACCAACCAGTGGAAAGTAGCATGAAGAAAATTACAAGTGGGAAAGATATGTGGAATCCAAGCCAGAAAGACTTCATCATGTCTGCAACTGAACAAACTAATTTGGCAAATTAATTTCAACCTTCATTGGAAAAAGAAATGAAAGCAAGAAGCATGAAGATGAAGGGTGTATTTGGGGTGGAAATTGCTCTTAACTTGGAAGATCATATATATGGTCTTTCTTTAAATAGCAATGCTATATATACCAAAAGTAAAATTTGAAATTAGATTTTGAATATATATCAAAGGCTATCAATTGAATATACGATGATAAAATAAATTTTTAAAAATTAATCTAATAAATGTAAAAAATTTGAAATTCAATTTTAGATCTCACTTTCAGTATATATATCATTTTCATTCTTTAAATGTACAAGTGGTTACATCTGTTGCATTTCGCAAGATTCACGGCCTATGATTGAAAGTTTCACATGTTTTGGTGAGTCACTCAAAAATTTAAACCAAAAAATGAAATCTAGAGGTGAATAAGGACAATAGTGAAATTCAATAATAAATTCCATCTTCTGTTGATATCTGTACGTGAACTCAGGCGTTGGCCAAACAGATTGGAGGGTCTGCTGTCACACTTTCACCTATCAGATTATAAACAGAGGAAAGTAATAGGAAAGACATGGGACAATTTTGAATGAATGAGGTCAATAAATGAAACAGGAAAAGATAAGGGGGGAAAAAGGTACTCTCATAAATATTAGTGACATCACAACTCAGTACATTAATAGCGATGAAAATGAAAAATGCTTCACTCTCTGTTGTATCTTCTTAACTGTATTACATATATCAAAATTTGATTTAAGTTAGTCCTGTAGGTTCAAGTTCTGTTAACAAATAAGTGCACCATTTTAAGTGTATGTGTCTTTAGATTGAGTGAATAGTTTTGTTGTAATGTCTCAGTAGTTGAGATTGAAAAGCTGAAAATTGTTGGAAATTCATATGCAGAAATGCATCAACAAAATTTAAGATTAAAGAAGCAAATAATAAAACATATATTTCTCATGATTTATCTTATAGCCCACTCTAGGGGCGAAGATGAAAAACAAATTTCACTATAGAATTAAAGAGAGTATAAAGATTTCATTTGTTTTAGCAAAAAACATTTTTGAAATATTAAATATAGAAATTTTAGTGAAAGATAACTTCCTCTTAAACGAAGTTTTTCTCCCTTACTATGATTATTTTTTAATTACAAAATATGGAAATCATATGTCACTTTTTCATTTATATAGAAGCAAATGAGATTTTTTTATAGAAAATGTCTTTTGATAAAATAAATAAATTAAAAAATGTTTAATTACTTTCAAATTCGCATCTCAAATATATCTAAAATACCTCACATTCTTAGTTGATATATTAGCTATCCAGGGTTGTTAATTTTGCTGTATATGTATGTGTGTATATGTAGGAATAGTTAAATTACTAAAATTGTATACACAAAGTGCTAAAATCAAATTCAAGATGAAGAAGAAGGCAAGTCTTCAAATAATATCATATGTTACTTGAACTAAATACTTTTAATTTGTTATCCATATATTAGTTATGAGGAAGTCACACATATTGAAAATTAAATTTTTTAATTTTTAAAATATTAGAAATTATAATTATCTTCCTATTAGATGAAAGCAACAAACAAGTATTATAATTAGAGTATATATTATATGTGGCAGCAAATTAACTAGAACCAGTTATGAATATCACCTTTGATAACAATACTCCCTGGTTCATAATGCGAAGTTATCAAATTTTATGAATCCATTCACATTACAAATTATATTTTCAACTTAAAAGTGAATATAAGAACACGTGTTATAACATCTATTTCTTTGTCGACACCGATTAAAAAATGTAGGGTCTCTGAAATAAACGTGAAGACCAGCTCTCTGGAAATAAATGAACCGATCCAGTTCATGCTTAACTGAATGAGATCATGGAAGGCAAGGGTGAACGTTAACTTAATATTTTAGAGGTCAAATTTTTTTGAAAGAGTCAAATAATTTATATAAAAAAATTTTAAAAATTTTATATAAATATATATTATTAATATATAATTTTAAAAATTTTGGATCAAGGCCCCCCAACGATCCAAATAAGCTCTGGCAGTGATAGAGAGAGAAATTAGTCCTCACAGAGCTTTCGCCATCCTCACTCATAGTGGCTAGGGGGAACGTTGATTTTACTGTGATGATGTAAGAAATTCTGAAGGGCCAGGACTTCCATCCCCAGATGCGTCTGGGGCATGGGAAACTCCGGACACGTCGTTAATGTTTGTCTTTACATAATATATACACTTTTGCAGAGAATTGCTCCCCTTGGTTAACTGTTTTAAATTTGACTTTTTTGACAGATTCATTTCGTCCTTTATTGGCAAGTACTATCCATTTAAACAAAAAATAATTAAAATATTTAAAAAAATTAAGATATAAATCATTTTTATTAATTTTTAATTTAATTTTTTATTTAAAGAAGATAATTAAAAATAATATTTTTTTTAGAAAAACATTTTAAATATTTATAATCTCTTCAATTTTTACTAATGCTATATCATTTATGACAATGCTGAGAATTACTTACCGTGGACGAACTATGTTGGGATGTCTCACGTCGCTATTTTATTTAAATAAAAAATAATTAAGATGTTTAAAAAATTAAAATATAAATAATTTTTATTAAATTGTAATATAATTTTTATTAAACAATAATAATTAAAAAATTAATAATTTTAAGGAACATTATATTTTATATACTTATAATTTTATTGATTTTTACTTATTTTATTTATATTTTAAAATTTTAAAATTTGATTACATATGCTTTGTATCGTAAATATTTTATTACATAAATTCATTCCATTTCTATCAAAAGCTCATAACAGATAAATTAAATGAAAATAGAAAAAAGTTACAAGTTAATAAAATATAAATTTTTTATATTTATATAAATTAATATCAATTATTTTCAGCATGGACCGAAAAATATTTTTTTTGACTTCTTGTTTTAACAACTTCGTTCACCTCTATGCATTTTACCTCAAGTAAAAAATGTATTGCAATACAAAACATTAACCCCTTGCTTGGATCGGTGGATTTTAGAGGGGAAAGAAGTTGGAGTGCAGAAAAGTACAGGAAAAAGCAAAAATTATGCTGCTTGGCACGCAGGAGAAAAGGGGAGGGAAGTGAAAAATGCAAGAAAACCGTACAGTGGGGTCCACCCTTTTTTTTCACCTCAAATATGCGAAGAAAAGAGAGGGGAAGTCACTGTGCACTCAGCTTGGTCCGTTCTGTAGCTTCTCATTTCTGCCCGTGCTGCCGGAGCTGCTGCGTCGCCGCCCGTGCTGCTGCGTCGCCGGCGTCTCTTCAGACGGCCGAATCCTACAAGTAACACGATCTGCCTCTCGGATCTGCAAAGAGTTGAGCTGTTTTCCCTGTGCCCGAGTGTGAATCTGGCTGTGTTGCTCGCAGGTTGGCGCCGTGTGCTTCCGCTGCTTCTCCGTCTTCTCTCCGGCGCGCTGCTGCTCCATCTTCCGGTCAGCGTGCTGCTGCTTCTCCATCCTCCAGTGCTGCAGCTGCTGTCGGGTTATCGTGACTTGCAGCGTTGGGTCACATGGATCCGACCCGGATCCGAACCTGACCCGGCCTGCAGGACACGACCCGAACCCATTTTTTTTTTTTTGGGAAAAATTAATATTATTATGGTTAAGTGTAAAAAAAAAAATTAGTATTACATAATGTTGCCCCTTATCCTTCTTTTTCTGTACAAGCATGAATTAAACAATTGGTTAATTACATATGGATAATTAGTTGTGTTATTTAGACAATAAAAAATCTAGTATGCTAATTTAGATGAATTGGTAATTTAGGTTTCATTTTAAGCTGTAATAAAATCTTATTGTTTAATTAATTCAGGCTATGTATCTTGTGGTGGTATTCTTATTTGAGATGAGTTATTGTAAAGGGGCTTCATTTGAATTGTGCATAAAGTAAATTTTTTTATGCCTACATTTCCTACTTATCATTAAAAATTATTTAATTTACATAAATAAATATTACTTGTTAAAATTTTCTTTTTTTAGCTTGATTGATTTAATTTTAAAATTTTCAACTAATATTAATAATATAACTATCATGCCTTTTAATTATAGTAAAAAAAATTAAAAAAATTGAGGGAGTAGGCAAATTTTTATTTAACTGTAATGTAAAGAAGAGTCAGTAATGTATTCATGGTATCATATTTTCTCTCATTTGGTTTGCTATCTATGAATGCTGCTTATGGTAACATTGGAAAGTGGAATGTGGAAGCTGCCATATGATTTAAATAATAAAATATCTGTATTTGATAAGCATACATTAAATTTGATAATTATTGTTAGTCATATTCATAATAGGTTGAACACACTAATTACACTTGGGATTTTCTTCTATTCTTGCAGCTTCACTTATTGGAAATTAGAAATAGATAGATTCTCTCAGCTTGGTTGATACCTGCAGACACTCCATCTACAATCTGTAAGTAATTTATAACAACTTAATCATGGTTGTAGGAAAGTAATTTCTTATTCCATATAGGAGGAAATGAATTGTATATTTATGTCATATTAAGCAATTTCTTACTGTAAGTTTTTCAAATACTTACTGGATCTTATCAACATGATTACTCTCTATTTCCCACAGGAGTAGTAATGGATGGTCAAAATGACGATGTATTTGATGAGGATGTTGAATTAAATCAGTTGATTAATGTAAATGCATTAGAGGATTGGGAAATGCGATGGCGAATGTGCATTGTCCAACTAATGTGTATCATTGTACATGCTATGCATTTGTTAACCTTACAGTCTACACTTATCCATGGCCCTAGTGGTTCATGGGAGCGTGAAAAAGATGAAATGCGACAACAACTGATGCGTAATTTATTAACAACTGATCAATGTCATGATGTCATACGTATGAGTCCTCGTGCATTCCTTCAATTATGTGAAAAATTGAGAGGAACCGGTAGAGTTCGGGATTCTGTGCATGCTACAGTTGAGGAGCAAGTTGCTAAGTTTTTACATATTATAGGCCACAATGTTAAGCATAGAGTTGTCTCTTTCTTCTTCCACCGGTCAAGGGAAACAATTAGTCGCCATTTTAATCACGTTCTACGAGCCATTATTTCATTGGAGAGTGAGTTCCTCGTGCAGCCTTTAGGATCAGAGATTCCTCAACAAATACTTAATAGTGGCAGGTTCTTTCCTTATTTCAGGGTAAGATAAAGTGTATATAGCATAAAATGTGTTGATGTATATCAGTAAATTTAGAGTGTTTTTGACTTTTATATCATAAGATTTATTGTGACTTAAAAAATACAGGATTGTGTTGGAGCTATAGATGGAACGCATATACGAGTGAAAGTACCAACTAGAGATGCCCCTCGTTTTCGAGGAAGGAAAGACTTCCCAACCCAAAATGTCCTTGCTGCCTGCACATTTGATTTGAGATTCACTTATGTACTAGCAGGTTGGGAAGGCACTGCATCTGATTCTAGGGTTTTGAAGCATGCCTTAAGTAAGAGAGGGGATAAACTTAGAATACCATTAGGTAAGTCCAGTTTATGAATTGATTAGGCACCAAGAATAAGAGGAAAATTTTAGCTAATAAAATTACATAGATCTTATGTTATGTTATATGTATTCACACAACTTTCCTTTGTGGTAGGCAAATATTACCTAGGAGATGCAGGATATCCACTGAAAGGTGGTGTACTCACACCATATAGAGGAGTACGTTACCACCTGAAAGAATATTCAACACATGGCCCTGGAAATGCAAAGGAACTCTTTAATCATCGACATGCTTCATTGAGGAATGTCATTGAAAGAGCATTTGGAGTTCTGAAAAAAAGGTTTCCGATCATTGCCAGTGGCATAGAGCCGCATTACTCCTTTGAGACCATGTCTGACATTACCATTGCCTGCTGCATATTGCATAACTTTCTCATGGATATTGATCCTAATGAGCAATTGATTGATGAAGTAGACTGTGAGCTTCTCCAAAATGTGACAGATGATAATGGAGAGCATGAGGCACAGACTTCAGAGGAAGACTATAGACAAGGATTCCTTTTGAGAGAGAGCATAGCAAATTAGATGTGGAATGATTATGATGAGAGTTTGTCATAAGTTTATTTCGTATGATATGGAGTTTTATGTAATCTATTGTATTAATGCAAGACCTTGGAGTTCTAACTGTACTGGCTTATGTAATTGTATTTTTTATCTATGTGTTTGGTTCATTTGTGACAAGTTATGACTGTTATTTATAAATTGTGATTTAGATCTCAGTCTATATATTGTGCATAACTAAATAGATATACAGGTTTATTTGATTGATAGCTTATTACTTTGTCATGGATACGTACCTAGTTAACATGCCATTCAACATAGTGATCATCATTGATATTTCTGGCTTATCTATTGATATTTACTCCACTTTGTAATTTGCAGGTTAAATCATGTCCAAGAATAGAAGATCAGAGAAAGGAGGGAGTTCCTCCAAAGATAACTTACGATGGACACCGGAAATGGATACTGTATTGTTAGATGCATTGCAGGAAGAAGTTCATAAAGGGAATAGACCAGATGATACTTTCACTTCTTATGCATATAGCACTGTGCTGCAGACATTGAAGGCAGCAATAGGACCTTTCCTGTAAAAAACACATATTAAAAATAGAATGAAAACATTGAAGGTTACTTTCAATGAATGTTATGATCTATTTCATATGTGGAGTGGAGTTGGCTGGAATCCTACAACCCGGTTATTTGAAGCAGAACCCGAGGTGTGGGAAGAGATTATTAGGGTAAAGCATTTTAATGTATTTATTTTTATTGGGTAATGAGTTCTAATACATTCCTAAAGTATTAAGATTACTAATCATGGTTGCATTAATACAGGACAAACCTGAAACACAAAAATGGAGGAGAACCCCAATCAATAATTATGATAAGCTGCTGGACTTATTTAGCAAAGATAGAGCAACAGGTGTACAAGCTGAGAGTGCAAGAGATAAAGTGCAACGTTGGGGGAGGGAGAACTTTGACCTAAATGATGGTTTTGATGGCATGTCAGAATCTGATCTCCGTTGGGGAAATGAAACCCCAATCTCCACGGGAAACATGGACACCTATAGTCCTGTAGGTGGTGGTTCAAATCAATCACAAGGAAATCAATCACAGGGAACATCATCTTCTAAAGGTTCCAAAAGGAAAGCTGCACTAATTGATGTGATTGAGAGTGGATATGAGAAAATGCACCTAGGGATAAACAACCTAACTGAGGTGATGCGTGAAGGTGTTGCAGCTGCCAATAGACATGCAGATATAGCTAAGGAAGGTGTTTCCATTATTAAAAAAAGCAGACCTCAGCATCATAGCCCAGAAGATGTTTGGAGTGAGCTAGAGAAGATAGGAGTCATGCCAGAACTTCGAGTGCGGTGCTATCGTTTCCTATGCTCAAATGAGGAGGCAAAGCAACAGTTTTTTGGCGTGCTAGATGAGATGCGCTGGAATCTTTTATTAGAGCTTATGAAGGATGCAGGTTTATTTTGACATGCCTTTGTATTGTAGTTATTGGCTTTTTCAGGTATCTATGTTGTTTTCTCTCCTATCATTACTGACTTTATTCTTCTTTTTATAATCTTAAACACTACTTAAATTGTGGGTTTGTTGTTTGGTTAATGCTTAGGTCAAGATGAAGGGCCAATTGCTTGAAGGTTGTGGAAAGAATTATTGTTGTAGATGTTGTGGCATCAAGTATGAAGCCATTTGAAGATTATGTTATCGTAGTCCTGATTGTCTAGCTATAGTATCATTTGTGTGTTATGCTACTCTATAATATTGGATTATGTCATAGACTAATGAACAATGAATCTATATGTATCTAAAATGCCAACTTAGTTCTGACTGTGCTGACTGAAAATATTGTATTGGATTTATGTGAAAACTTGACTTTGTATAATTAATCAGGTGGTAGAAGTTTGTTATTAATGCTTGGCTCCAAGGAAAAAATTATAAAGTTTGCATCATCTCTAAAATCTAGGATATGCCATGGGTTGACAATTTTAGAATGTGTGCATTTAATTTTTATATAAGAAATATATTTGTAACTGGAGATTGAACTTGCTACAAGAAAAATTTAAGTTCAAATCTATAATGCTTTTATAATTATTTGATTGATATTAAGAATTTAAACAACATCAAAAAATTATTTACTTATGTTAAGTTTTATTTAATTTATTATTGAATCTTTTCAACAATATCATCAAAATGATTAATATGCTTATTAAATTTGTAGTATAAAAAAATGAAATATAAATACATCTTTTATATTTTTAATGATTTTATGAAACAACTCTTCTAACACATTTTATTAAAAATGAACTAATTTGACTTCATAAAAAATATTAAAAAATATGCTTTCAAATTTTTATAACCCATTTTTTTCTTATTTGTTATTGTGGTATAAATTTTATATAAGTTTGGCCAAAGAAAAATGTAATTAATTTTTTATTTTATATTGATAGATTTTTATGAACACTTGATATTAATAAATTTTAATATCCCTCAATTTAATTTACACCTAACTAAAATTAAAAAAAAAATTATTTCTTCTCTGTTTTCTTTCTTCCCTATTTTCTCCTAAACCAAGCACACTCAAGGAAAGATACTTCTCTCCTGTTTTCTTTCTTTCCTGTTTTCTTTCTCTCCTATTTTCTTTCTATCCTATTTTCCTCTGAAGCCAAGCAAACCATAAAAGAAAAAGTTAAAAGTCTTGTATTTTAACTGATTTGTACTTTTATTTAATTCATTTGTACTTCCAAGTGTTAAAATTTAACCATTCATTCTTTTCACCATTAATATTTTATTCATTTAAATTTTTAATATAATATTTTATAATAAATGTGTTAAGTGAATTCAAATGAAATTATAAATGAATAAAATGTAATTTTTTTTATATTTACATAAATTGATGGGAATAATTCTCAATGTAAACTATAAAAAATATTAATCATGTTTTCTTATTCTAAATTTTCAAATTATATATTATTATATAATTTAAAAAATTATTAATAATGAAATATATGAATTTTGTTATTTGTAAATGTCAAAGAGTTTTAGCTAATTTTATTTATCATGTATTGCAATAAAATTTTTATCTCGTTTAAAATAAATATATAGAGGTGAACGAGTTTGTTAAAATAGGAAGTCAAAACCAATATCTTTTTAGTTTATATTCAAAATTGATATTAATTTACATAAATATTAAAAAATTATATTTTACCAATTTGTAATTTTTCCTATTTTATTTAACTCACCTGCTATGAGTTCTTTTCATAAAAAATGGAACGAAATTTTGTGGTAATTAAAATATTAACAGTAAAATGTATATATGGTTAAATTTTAACACCTAAAAATACATATAGCATTAGTAAAAATTAAAGAGATTATAAATATTTACATTTTTTAAAAAAATTATTATTTTTTAATTATATTTTTAAATAAAAAATTATTTATATCTTAATTTTTTTTGTAAATATTTTAATTATTTTTTGTTTAAATGAAAAGTACTTTCCGACGAAAAATGAAATGAATCTGTCAAGAAAGTCAAATTTAAAACAGTCAAGGAGCAATTCTCCACAAAGGATGATGTATATATTACGTAAAGACAAACATTAGCCACGCGTTTGGGGTTTCCCATCCCCCATATGCATGTGGGGGATGGAAGTCCTGGCCTGATTTTCAGTTTTAGGATTCTCTCAGTTACTGTACAAAATTTTGTAGTTTTGTTATTCTGTCGGTTACTGTACAAAATTAGCCGTCAATTACCTTTTTGTCCCCCACGAGTTCTTGTAAATTTTCAATACTCTTAAATTTGAATTTAATATATAGGCTTTTTAGATGTAGCAAAGTTTGAAATAATTCTATATTGACCGAGACAAAATGGCTTTAAATTTTAGTTCGTGTTGTTGAGTCATGCTCCTGACAAGATTAAGGGTTGAGTTTTGACTCTAAATTAAGGTTAAAATTGAGGGAACTCAATAAATATATAAGCAAATATAAATATTAAAAGTTATTTGCTTTGCAATTTTGCATTTAGGTTTCATTTCTTTTGTCAAAATTTTTTTTTTGTAAAAAAAAATCATTTGTACATATATTAATAAAGAAGTAAATATCATATATATTTGTAATTTAAAAAATAATATTTAAAATTATTGTCATAAATTATAATAATGGGGAAGGTAAATTTTTCTTTGAATAAAGAAAAGTTACTTTTTTTAATTTTTTATATTTAACATTAAATAAATAAAATATTTTTTTTATCTTAATATTTTATAATTATATTTTGTGAAAAATGTTTTTTATCAAAATAAATTAATTGTTAATGTTAATTTTTTTTTTTTTGGTGATCATCAAGTTGAGTCTGGTGCTCAAAATTTCACCTTCAATCTATCTTTGGATACCCATCAAACTCCATATTGAGAAAGAGAGAATGCAAAAGCCAGAAATCATTCAGCTAACCACCAATGTGCTCCCTGAACCGTGATGGATGGATGATAGTGACGTCAAGCATGAAACTTAGTGGTAGTGTAAAGAATTGGCCAAGTTCACTCAAGCTTTTGGGGTACTTGAGTGGTCCAGGAATGCAACGAACATGGCAACTTACCCCATTGTGTCAGCAGCATATGAAATGCTGTCAATCAACGTCTGACATACACAATGCCATACAATTATTGTGAGAAAAGTTACCAAATGTGAGCTAATGGTAAGAGACCTGAATAATGAATTAAAAATATAAATTTAGGCCTCCGAATTATAGTAGTGAAGAAGTACAAAGGTAAGGCTAACCTGACTAGCACAAACTTTTTTCATGCACTAAGATGCAAAATTTGCAAACCCCATGTAAAATTAAAAAAAGGGTGTCATTTGTTTACTATGCCATTTTCATGTTTTTATCTTTGTGTAGGCATGTCTATGAATGTGGAAGACACTAGTAATACTACTATTAATTGTATCTGTAGTAGTAAGACTGGTAATTGGGGTGCTATCTGTGAGTTCTATTACTAATCTACCGGATAAAAACAAGGGCCAAGACTATAATATCCGGACACTTTTTGAGTTTGCAGAAAATCAGTCCTATAATCAAGTATTTTTTAAGGTTTAAATACTCAGTGCAGCTGGATATATTTTAAACCACTAGATTTTAAGATAAAATTAAAAAAAAATATAAAACCGTAGATAACTGCTTTTATTTGAAATCTTTTTGTTTAACAATCAATTTAATGACTTGAAAAATTCAGGCATTTCAAAAAATTCATGCTCTTCAATGCTCCAGGAAACTAGATTCCTTTAATTATCGTTAACTTCTTCTTTGAACATATATGCCTTGAAAATGTGCCTGGATATGGAAGTGTAATAAATAAATAAATAACAAAGAGCATGTAATAGAAATTCCATTCTTCCCTGGTTTGTATTATACGAGGCAATTTGTTTTCTAGTGGCCATTACTGGTTTTCCTTCTTCCCTTGATTCCCTCTCCTTTGTGTTGTTGTTAGGATGCAGATTTATTGCGCGTGCTTGTGACATATCACTGTCAACCCAGTTAGTACAGACCAGAGACTGCGGCTAGTTGTTTCCCATCAAAATTTTCAGGATCAATCCATCTTAAAATCCATATAATTTTCAAAAATTAGCATAATATTTTATTTCTCTTGAGAGAAGATTCTAAGTTGCCCTGCTGGTAACCCTAGTACTTTGACAGTCACCAGAATCCCAAGTGTGGAGCCTCAGGGACTGTGAGGCCTTAGCCAGGAGCAATATCTATAGACAACTAAAGTTAATTAGCTCTGCAATTTTTGTTGTCTAAGAAGAAGAGTGGTGAAGATGAAGTTCTTAGAACGTTCTAGAAAGTTACCAATTAAAACTACTCCCACATATGGCAATCTGATCTATCAATCTGAAACTGAATTCCGTCATGTAAATCCAGCTCCCAAGCAATAAGATGGAAAGAATTTATGCACAATAATTGAAAAACAAAAATGCCAAATTTATTTCATAATCTAAATCTTTGCTTTAGCATTGTCAGATCATAAAAAGCAGAACAATATATTCTGCGTCCCCTCCCCCCATCCCAGCAACATAAATTGACAGCAACAACAAATTCTTCTGTCAAATTCCAACCCCCAAAATTTAATCAATAATAGCCAAAAACATATTTAAAAAAATTATCCTGTGACATTTTTTCTCTAACTACACAAGATAACCTTTGTAACTGCAAGAGATGAACAAGACAATGTGAAGAAGAACAAAGAAACAAAATCCCTAGCAGACCATTTTCGGACCTCTTTCTTCTCAACCCTTAAACTCTTTGCCCTCCTCAAAGCATCAACTTCTTTCAACAGATCAAATTCCAAACCTTTTTTCTTCAATTCCTCTACGCACTTAGCCAGAAGCCTCCGATCTTCCTTTTCCCTCTCCAGAAGCTTTTCCATGTGAGCCTCGACGTCGGTTTTGTATCGAATGGCCCAGATTATGCCGAGAGAAAACAACAGCGAGCAGATTGAGGGAATCCACGATCGGCGGCACATTCTCGGAGATGATGCCATGTTGAAGAGAATCATGAGCGATGTGGAGTGGAAGAGGAAGAAGAAGATGTAAAGCGATGTGATTTCGTTGCGGATGGAATCGATTTGGGTCTCTTTGAGCGCGATTCGGCCATGGATGAGTTCTTCTTCTTTGAGCCATTGCTTGAGGAGAAGCTTGTGGGTGGGAGTTTCGGCGATTTGGTGGAGGGGATGGAGATGCTTCCACTCCATGATTGACGATCTCACGCTGCTGTCCTGTTCAGTTAATTCAGCCATGAATTTGTAGAGAGAGAGAAAGAGAGCTCGAAATAGAAACAGTAGGGGGTTTGTGAAAGAGGCTTTTCATTTTTAAACGATGGTGTGGATTTGAATATTTTGTAACGGTCGAATTTGCGCTGGCCTGAGAAGACCTCAACGGCTAGGAGTCCGGAGAATCTTAATTGACGGTGGATTGTCATTAAAATTGGGTAAAATGCTGTAAAAGTCCCCAATACTTAAAATTCATATGCAACAACCCCTGAATTTTAAAAACACATAATTTACCTCTTAAAATTTATACTTTGAACTTGAAGTTTATATTGAGGAATTAAAATCGTCTGTCAATTTGCCATCCAATTTGCTAACAGATCTAGGTATGCGATTGATGGATGCCTATTAAAAATTTACACCATTATTTTTAGATTAACTAAGTTTCTTAAATCTAATATTTAGAGTGTAACGTTTGGGGGAGGGAGCTTTTCTAAAGTATAATATCACAATTCTTAAAAAAAAAAAGAAATGAATAATTATAAATTAAAGAAATATTTATAAATTTATTATTATTTATTAAATTGTAAATTCTTAATTTTTTGTCAAGTCCTCTGATGTTGTAATTTGATTTTTTTTTCATTAAGTAGTAGTGCAATTAGTGACCGTTATTCATAAATTAAAATAGTATATTTCTCACAAAATTATTTCATTTCTATGGAAAATATAACTATTTGAGATCAAACACACGTCAACAATGAGTTTAAAAATGCTTGAATAAAACTTTTATGTCAGTAATCTCAGGAAAGATTAGAATTTCAAATTTGATGTAAATGACTTTGAATATTATATTATTGTTATTATCCCAACGTCGTTGATATTTAATTACACTACACAAAACTCCAATATTATAAAAATCAATACATATTTATATTCTAACTAAAAAATCTATATGAATAGATTTGAATAGAAGTTTAATATATTTAACTTCCAGAAAGATTTAACCTTAACAAAATGGCCTCAAAATCATTCAAATGACATAAAACTTGCTCTTATTCCTTATTTTATAGCCTTTATTTAAGGATGAATACCCTTTTTGCTGAGTGACAAATTACCAAGTATTAAGACAAATTATCTCAAATTTGGATTCAAATCATAAAAAAATAATAAATTTTTTGTTAAGTGTGTGCAATATCTCTATTTATATATTATTTATCTTGTTATAAATTTCAATAAACTGTGAGATGTTTGTATAATATCAATTAAATGAAAATCAATCTAGCTTAATTAATTTATTTCTATTATTATTGTTGTTATGGAAATATGGGATGGGTGGGAATGGAACCTTCCACCCTTTGGTTCCATGCTACAAGGAGGCACTAGTTTGTGCTATGCGATACAAGCCTCTAAGGGCAATTGGGACTTTTCATAAATATGACATATCATTAGTGTAAATCACACTTTCCTTGTTTGCCTTAGGTTAAGTTCTTATGTCTCCTTATTTGGCTGAGATGTAAATTTTTTTGCTAGAAGATATAATGAACTTTAATGGAAAATTGTCTAAATTTGCAAACTTACATCTTTGGTAGTTGATACTTTAAGAAGAAAATTTATTGCACAAAAAATTTGTATACATACCCTACAGGGAGCCCAAGCGCTAATGTTGGCCGCTAACTCATTGCCATAAGAAGAGCTTGGCACAATTCTGTAGGGTTCGCAATATGCCTCACCTCCCGCTTGCCTTCTCTTGTGCAGACTTGTAATTTCATCGCTGGAAGTCAAGTGGGGCCATAGCCAATGAAGCCGACAAAGAAAATGCTTAAATCATATTTATACAGAGACCGTTAATGAATAAAATGGGGTTGAGCTAGTTTTAGCTAAAACTTAAATTTGATTTACTTTAAATTTATTTAGTTTATAGTTCAATTCAAGTTCGATTAGAATTAATTTTTTTTAATTCATGGTTTAAATTGAGCTCGCAAACTACTCGATTCAACTTATTAGTTCGGATCAGTTATGGTAAGGAAATATTTTGCTCTAATAGTTTAAAATTCTTGCAAATTGAACATCTTCAACAACTTAATAAAATAAAATAAAACATATAGATGGTTAAATTTGGTATTATTACTATTAGTTATATATTAAAAATATATTTAATGAAATATACATTGTAATTTATATTAAATTATGAAGTTATATTACAACCACAACTAGATTTTAAAAGATAAATTGGCCTAAATTTTTTAATTCTTTCATTAATTTTCATAATTTTAATGATTTATGTACAAACAATTCTAAACCTTATATTTAGAAGTCATAAATGAAACTTGATTCTTATTTAATTATTTAACTTATACAAGTAAAATTAATAAAATATTTAAAAGAATTAAACTTGAAGTAAAAATTATTTAGTTAATTATTTGACTTATAAAAGTAAAATCAATTATTAAATATTTACTCTTTGATTTCCTTCTTGTGATAAATCCGTAAATAAAAAATTATCAACAATTGTTAATTTAATTTTTATATTTTTATTTAAAATATTTGAAATTCTTATAACAATATTAGAGTAATATTTTAATAATGAAAATATATATTATTTTAAAATTTATAATATATTATTGTTAAATAATTCTTCAAATATAATATATATTATAATATGTATGCTTATATCGAACTAACTCATGATACAAATGAACTTAATTTTAATCAACCAAAGCTTAACTCATTTAAAATATGAACCAAATAATTAAGCTCATGTATCATTTATTTATTCGTGAGCTTAAGCCAAAACTCGAATTAAACTATAAGTGCTCAGAAATTGGCTTTACTCACTTCTGACCCTCACTTACACCCCATTTGTTTTACTAATGAAAATATTTTTTAGAAAAATAATTATACTTATTTGAATTTATAATTATAAAAATATTAAAATAAAAAAAATATTTTATTTTTTCAAAGAGTAATATTATGGGAAGTTCAATTTTCATTAGGTGTTTCTACCATTATATTACGTTTAATATTAATATTTGTATTTTTTAATTTTAATTTATTTATTTTAAGATTCATTATATTACATTTAATATTGAAATAATCAACATATGAGCATTATCCTTTATTTAATTTTAAATTTAAAGAATGTGATAAAAATAATATTATTTATTTCTAAAAAGATTTTATTTTTTTATTATCGTAATACTCTACATTATTTTTTTGGAAAAATTATACTTTATTTAATTTTTTCAACCTAATCTAAATATAATTTTAAGCATTACAATTCACCTGCTTATATTTTTAATCATTAGCACTTTGCTCACAAAATAATTTTTTATCTGAAATTTAATAAAAAAACTCAAGTACATTGCATCTTATTTTTACTTTCTTAAAATTTGATTCAATTTGATACTCATTCAGAATTAAATTCCCTCAAAAAAAACTTAATTTTATTGGAAATTTGTTTTCTATAATTTAGACCATGGTTATAAAATAGATGGTGTCATATAAAGTTTTTCTGAAAGTAAATTAATTAGTTCTAAATGGACATTGAACTAAGTCAATTTTTTGGGAAATTAATTGAGATCACTTGCAACGTAAGTTAGTTTTCTGTTAAACTTTAGGTGGAAAATAATTTAGGTGGATAAAGTATTATAACAATTAAAAGCACATGTAAGTAAATGCAACACTTAAAATCATAGGTGAGTTGAGTAAAAAAGATGAAATCATAAATGGATCAAACATAATTTTTTCTTTTTTAATTATAAAATATATAGAAGGCATGCAATTCTATTTATATAAAAGTAAATAAGAATTTTTTTTGAAAAAATATTTTGACAAAATAAACATAGTTTTAAAAATTTTTAGATTAAAAATTTATTTTAATCCTTATAAAATTAAATTTTTATCAATTTTATCACTAATTAAAAGATTGTATCAATTTAATTATTATAAAATTAAGAATTCTCAAATTTCAATCCTTTTGAACAGTAATTCAGTATGCGATCTCATGTACAAAAGGACTAAAATTTGAGAACTTTTGTAAAATAAATTTTTAGTCAATTTTCTATTTAAGATCTATTAACTCTAAGATTTTATATGATAATGATACTAGATAAATGTTGTAATAACATTATATATGTTTGTGCTAAAAGTGTTGTATTTTATATTAGACATACTATGCTATGATTAATATATATATATATATATATATATATATATATATATATATATATATATATATATATATATATATATATATAATATCTATATTTAAACATATACAAGAAGGTTTCATTTTTCATTTTTATTAATTTTTCCAATGACGTGTCACTTCCTCAAACCATGATTAATTTCATTTCTCCACCTAAACTTCTCTTTCTTCTTTTATTTATTTATTTATTATTTACATATTTGTTTCCCTTAATACAACTTCTCTTTTCTTTATTTATTTTACTACCTTATTACATTATGCAGGTATATTATTTTATTTATTTTATAACATATTTTTATGTATATTTTGAATATTTGTATTAATTCTAATGCTAATATTATTGAATATTTTAAATATAATATGATACATTTTATTTTTATTATAAAAATATTTTATATAAGTTAATTTTTTAATTTAATTTAATAACTATATTTTTTATTTTTATCTTTTATATTATTTTACAACTCATTTACTATTTCTCTTCTTTTATTTATTCCATTGCATATTTTTCTTCTTTCTTTTATGTTTAAATTTATTATTTACAACTCAAAAATTAATATCTCTAATAGGTATATATTTATTTTTTGTTATAAAAATATTTAACATAAGTTAAAATATTTAATTGAATTGAATTACTTTTCTGCTTTTACTTTTATATTACTTTACAACTTACTTATTGTTTCTTTTGTTTTTACTTACTCTATTGTTTGTTTCTCTCTCCCTTTTTTTTTTCTTATTTTCATAACCACCATTATTTTCTATTTATATCTTGATATTTTTTATTTTGTTATAAGTATATTTTAAATAATTCAAAATTTTAATACAAAGGTTATTAATTAAAATAATTAATTTTATATTAAAATTTTTAATTAAAATATCTAAAAATTTACACCAAATTTATTTATTTAAAACTAAAATTATTATCTTGATATCAATTTTTAAATATTATATTTTAAATTAAATTTACATCAATTAAGATTTTATCAATACTTCATAACTCATGAATTATTTCACTTTCTTTTCCTAATTTTATTTCATATTTTCTTGCTGATTTTTGCTATTTATAATTTAGAATTACTGAATAGTATAAATATAACATAGTAATATTATCAAATAGTATAGATATAATATAATAGATTTTATATTATAAAAATATTTTTCATTTTCATGTTTTAAATTAACGATAAATTAGTTAAAATTTTGTTAAAAATTTCAACTTATGCACTATTTCATTTTTTTATCAATTTCATTACATCTATTTTTTCCTTTTGTAGTCACTCTTATTATTGTACATTACTCATATAGTAATATTATTTAATATTATAAATATAATATAATATATTTTATTTTTATTATAAAAATATTTCATACAAGTTAAAAATTTTATTTAATTTTAGTTAAATTACTTAAATACATGTTTTATTTTCAACAATTATATTGTTTTACTAGTTGTTTCTCTTCCTTTTATTAAATTGTTTCTTGCATATTTTTCCTCCTTTGTTTATGCATATCCACTTTCATTATTTATAACTCAAGCACTAATTTTACAAATAGGCACATATGCAACAAAATATATTTTATTTTTATTATAAAATTATTTTCAATAAGTTAAATATCTAATTTAATTAAATTCTATTTTTAACTTTAATATTATTTTATAATTTACTCCTTATTGTAGGCCTTGACAATTCACTCCTAAGAGGGGGTGAATTGGATATTCTTAGAATTTTTACCATTTTTGAAATTCCCTTTGAAGAACTTTTTATTTTGAAAAGTTATAAGAATAATTTTGATTTAAACAATTCTAAAAAAGTTTTATAAAGATGTTTCTTACACTGAAAATATGATAATTTAAGGAATTAGTATAAATTAATTTATTTAACTATTTATAAACAAAGCATCAAGAAGAGATTTCAATAAAGAGGTTTGCACACAACATATAGCAATTTAATGCACTTGTGCAAAGCCATTCATTTAACTATATATAGATGAATAATCAAAAAGCACATGCATAGATGGATTTCTTTTTCAACTATTTAATTTAACCATTCAATTATTTATGCATTAAGATTAATATTGAAGTAGTTCTCTTCCAATCATTCAATTATTCAAGTAATAATATAAGTATTATAGCACAACGTATCTAACAAGTTCATCAACCATGCATGAACAAATCATTAAGAAATATATGCACAAATATACATTCCTTTTAAGTATCTAATCATCCAAGCATCAACAAAAGCATTCAAATACAATACATTTAACAAACAACAATAGCAAAATAGAGTATATAATAAGCAAAAATAGAGTAAAGTGCAAAAATAATAAGAGATAGGGTAAAAAGATCAAACACAAGAATTTATAGTGGTTCCTTCCTTCGATATCATTTCCAAAGTGTACATCCACTCTGCAAGCTCTTCAAGCTTGTGTTTCAGTCCACTATCCTTTTAAGTTTAAACTGGACACTTGAAAAAGTCTCTTTACAATTCTTTGTTCTTCCTTAAGCAAATTCACTCTTTACAAGGAATTTCTCACCTTCTCAATGATTCTCTAAAGGATACCTCACCCTTTATAATTTTAAAGTGATACAAGATGGATATTAACTCAAATATACTGTCTAAAAGAGTGAATGAAACTAATGAAGCACTAAAAATAGAGAAATTTCAAATGTAGAGCTCAATTCATTATTTTAACGAAGGAAGGTGTAAAATGATGTTAAATATTGAGGTTCAAGCTCTCTCTTAATTATATTGAGATTCAAGCTTTCTCTTAATTATATTGAGATTCAAGTTCTCTCTTAATTGTATTTGATATTTCTTGAGTTATATAGGAAGCCTATGGAGTATTATAGCCGTTTGGGGTAGTTAGGAATGGAAACTAGCTATTATATGCACACTAAAATAGTTAGAATCGATTGATGAATTGATTCAAAATATCCAAGATGCTATTTGGATGTCTAGAATTAATTATTGAATCGATTCATACAAACAAAATTGTAGACTCAATTTTAAAAGGTTATAATTTCTTCATTTTAAGTTCATTTAAAGCAAATGACCTATTGTTGAAAAGTTATTTGAGTCTACTTTCAAACGGGACTTGTTTCATGCTCATATCTGATGTAATTTTAGAGATATGTTTAAAATAATAAGCAAATATCAGAGATAGTAAATTGTGAAAATCTGATTTTGAGACTCAACTTGTAAAATTCATAACTATTTCATATCTTAATAATTTTAAGCAAATAATAAGTTCATAAAAAGCCATTTGAGTATGTTTTCAATAAAAATAATTTCATACTCATATCATTTTTAGTTCTCAAGATATGATCAAAACAATAAGTATGGGTCAGAAAAGGTTAAAATGCAACAAACTGATTTCTAGATTCAAATTAAAAAGATCATAACTCTTTCATATATTAATTATTTTAAGCAAATGATATGTTTATGGAAAGCTCTTTGAGTCTATTTTCATATGGAAAAAAGATTAACAATCAAATCACCATTATTTTATGAGATATGATTAAAAGAGTGACTAAAGATCAACATTCAAAACACTAAAACCTCATATCTCATTAGTTTTTGAAATATTCCCATAGGCTATCTTATTAAAATATGATTGTGGGATATATTTTTAAAACATTTTGATCAAGCTAAGATTATAAAAATATGTTTGAACTTTATATCATGAAAAACTCTATTTCATAAAAAAGTCTAAGTCTAAAAATAAAAAATTGTACCAATAAAGTTCCTTAGCTTTTCTTAAAACTTCTAAACTTTAATCTTCTCATCCTTCAATATTTGGATCACATCTTCTTTCTTGTATTTTTTTCCTTGTTCATTTTTTAGTTCAGCATGACAAGATCTTTAAATGCTTTACTTCAATGCTCACTCTTCTTCATTTTGAACTTTTCTATATAATATACATGAACTTTACAAACCATGTATATAGTTAGTCCAATCTAATATGTCAGGATATCAATATGCAATATTTATGTATATAACAAATTAGCATAAGAGCATACATAATCATCATATTATGCATTTTGACCAATCATACACTTAATGATGCTTGTATAAAATATAACTCTTTTAACATATTATTAAGCATTATTATTTCAACCATAGTATGGCATGTCAATTATAGATTTGCATGACACTTTGGTATAAAACATGCAATGCTATTGCAAGCACTTATTTGTCATCATGCATATATAAAAACAAGCATAATCATTATATCATATATATACATCAACCGTAACATAGTATGTCTACTAAAATTTGTACAATATATATCACTTTAGTACAAGACATATAATATTATTATAATATCTATTTATCATCATCAAAACTCATCATATATAACCTTAAAGCTAACACTTACCTCTCTTCTTTTTCTTTGTTCCATTCTATGTATTTCAATTTTTTTTACAATATAGATGTTAATATTATTAAGTAATATAAATAAAATATCATATATATAATTTTATTATAAAATATCTTAAACAAGTTAAAAATGAATGTACAAAGTATTAATTAAAATAATTAATTATATATTCTATAATTTAAAAAAAATAAGTAAAAATAAAATAAAAAATTTTTATTTAAATTTTATCAATGAGTTCTTGATATCAATTTTTAGTACTATTTTCTAAATTAAATATATATTAATTGAAAATTTTTCAAGCATTTACAAATTGTGTGCTATTTTAATATTTTTTTATTTCACCACATTTTTTTATATTTACTTCTATTATTTATGGTTTAAACATGAATAATATAGATATAATATAATATATTTTATTTTTATTATAAAAGAATTACAAATAACTTAATTTTTTAATTTAATTTAATTCTTTAATTATATTTTATTTTTAACTTTTATATTATTTTTATATTTCTTAATATTATTTATTGTATTTTCAAGGAATTCTTTATCTTTTTTATATGTTATTTTAGAAATCTAATGAAACATTAAATTTTTTTCCAACTTTATTGTTCTTTTTCACTAATAAATGCATCATTTTTTGTATATTCATTTTGAAATGTTTCAACAAATTTATTCTATCATATTTCTCACTCCATTTTCAATCATTTTGAACTTTATGCATAAAATAAAAACATGGAATAAACTTGGATTTTGAACTAACTAGTAGTTAATTTTGGAAAGTCCAATAAAAATAAATACACTAAACTACTTTCTTAATTTTTATGAAAATAATTAAATATGATAAATAATAAGGGATAAAGCAAATAGTTTACAACTCAACATTTTTTCCTTATTCTTTTTTAATTTCCTCTATTGCATTTTTTCTTCATGACCACTACTATTGTTTACAACTTAAATATTAATATCATTAAAAAAATGCATAGACAACATGACACACTTAATCTTTTATTATTTTTTAAATAAGA